>JAXCEF010000256.1:0-78724 GCA_037178605.1 Colletotrichum euphorbiae
CTCCCACCCTGTTGTCGCTTCGCGGCGATCCCGACGATCCTTTGCCCCCCCCCCCCCCCCCCCCCCCCCCCCCCCCCCCCCCCGCCCGGCAGCCAACTATCGTGAACCCCAGAATCACGATCCCAGGTGTCATCGTCGCCTATTGTTGCTAAAAAAGTTTGACGTCAATGAAAAGCCGGCAATCTCAAGTATGGAGAGCCAAGGAGTCGAGGAAGATATACCCACTAGATTTCATGAACAGGGCGTCATGCGGCCTTTGCTACTCGAGGTGTTTTTCACCCAGGAGCCCGTCAGGTTTCGAATCACATAGGTTTGCGAGCAAGCAGATCTTTAGAAACTTCACGGGCTGCGCGCAACGAACGGTAACATTGTCATAGACCTAATTATGTCTTTGGTTAATGTCAATGGTATCTGCAAAGCTCCTCGACTTCTCCCGCTCTCAATGCCCTCGCTGCCTACAATACTCATACACAACGAGACGCTATGCGTGCCCAATATCCTCCGCTAGAAAATAAACAGAAAACACTCTGGTCTTTTATACAAAGATGGCCGGCGGCGTGCCTACACGACTTTCCTCAACGCCGCTCTCATGACAGGGAGCAGCTCATCACCTCATTAAGCATGACTATGTACAGTTTTGTTCCTTTTCACCCTTCGGCACGCCGTCGACGACCATCATCGAAGCACACCTTTCTGCGCGGCATCCCCAACTCAGCTCCCTTCGGCGGCGAGAACACCTTATGCGGTAACGGTGGAGTTGTTGGTATTACCGACCACCCCTCCGGGGATGGTGATGAGAAAGTGAACCAAGTCTACCGAATTGCCTCCGCCAAGCGTCACGTTCGCCGCTTGGCTAAGGGGAACACCGCCGTTCGATGTTCGACTACCCTGATCGGCTTGTGTGAAGAACCGTTGAAGTACCGTTTGCGCTGTCGTGGCTGCCATCAAGTTTTGCCTTTGAAGAATGAGCAGCACTGAAACTCGCGCAAAGTCAAGTGTCTCTTCGGTTGGCGTGAACATTGGACTGGGCGACGGCGACGGGGACACAGGGACCGGAGGAACAAGGGGGCCCTGTGTCGTTGTCGGTGTCGTCACTGTTGACGACGGCGGCGGCACCGTAGTCGCGGGAGGGATAGTCGGCATCGTCTCCATGATCGTCGTGGAACTTGTCGTCGGCGTTGTTGTAGGCATCATGGGAATAGTGGCCCACATGGTTGAGCTTGAGGCGTGAATAGTCGTCACATGGAACGGGCCTGTAAGCGTGGTGAATCCGCCAACGATACCACCAGATGGCCCAATGACAGCCCCAGGCTCGATAAAGTTAAACGTGAGTGTTCTGGCTTGGCCAGGGAGAAGCGTAATGATTCGAACGGGAACGTTGTCAGCGTCCACACCCACATTCGCCACATTATTGGCCGAAGTCGCAGTGCCTTGGCGCACTGAACGCCCATCAAAAGTGACGAGCGAGTTTTGCGCAATACACGACAGGCTTTCCGTGTTGAACTTAGCCAGGATGTCAGTTCCGTCGAGAGGAACAGTGAAGTTCGAATTTGACTGCTGAAGCAGTCGGGGTATCGCCTGGCCAAGGGTGACATTACTGATATTAGAAGTTCCAGTCAGATTTGTTGTTGTACACCCCGTAGCTCCCGCCACTGTGCAAGTCTGACCAGTAAAGCCATTTGTGCAAATGCATGAGCAAACATTCTGCGAGATAACGTTGGTGCCACCATTCTCACACTTGAGCTGATTTTGACATTGTTCCAATGCCGGCTCTATGGTAGGGGTACTACCGCTTCGGTTTTTTCGGAAGACAAAGAACTCCAAGGGAACAATGATAGCAGCAGCGATGATGCCAAGCACGATGAGAACAATGAGTATGAACGCCCAGAGAGGGAGGCCGCAGCATCTTCTCTTACGCTTGACAGAACCGTCGTCGCTGTTCGATTCGAGTCTCGCCAGAGGTGAGGATCTCGCGGCCATGGCACGAGTAATAGGTTGTGGGGTGCCGCCACGGCTTCCTGGCGCCAAAGGCCATGAACCGTTGGAATTCCGCCTGAACCAGCTATTACGATGGGGTGGGTTGGGGGTTGTAGCCGGTGGAGGGAACGCGTCCAACATGTCTGACAGCCCTGATTGATGTTTTTCGGCAGCTGAGTGGGTGTTAGCCTTCGTCCGGGATTGAAGAGAGAAACCTTACAAAATATGTGAGACATTTGATGCTCCCCCTCACGCCCGAAAGCCTTCTCATCTGGCCATTCCCCATTCATGTCAAACCTACTAGCCGGTCTGCGACCTCGATCAATCAGCGCAGCTAAACGAGTTGCGCGTTTGATCAGGTCCGGTAGGCTGGTTATACTGCCTCTCGACTCCATCTCCCTCACGGAATTCATGTCAAGGCCTAAATTTGGCGGGCGGCGAATCGCCGAAAAGCGATTGAGTGGCTGTGGCGATGGGGTGAGTTTTCTCATCTCTTCGGGATCTGTCGCGCTGGCAGATGCAAAAGCACCCAGCATTGCATCAGCTGTTACTGATGGAGTGGTTGCTGTAGCTGCCATCGTCGGAACCGTTCCGGAGGAACTGGATCCCTCGAGATAGCCCGTGCCGTTGTCAAAGGGACTGTGCGCGAGTTGATTTTGGACGAGTGATGGCGCCGGCCTGAACGGCTCCTGTGGCATCGGGTCTATGCCACCAGTGGCTCGATTTATTACGATTGATGGCTTTTGCATTTTGCCGACGCTTGCACTCCTCACGAGCTTGCTTTCATCTCCAACGTCGCCATAGTGTGAAGTAGTTGCCCTGCTGGGTTGGCTGTTTTCGTCGTCCGTCGAATACGCATCATCCTCATAAAACTCGTCTGGGTATCCTGGGCTGAAACCTGGAGAGTGGCTGCCCCAACTCTCTGGCATGGCAGCGCTGGAAGCAAAAGAGGTGTGGGACCTCGACCGCGGGCTTTCTTCAGGAATCGGCGAAACATAGGACGCATTCGAGTAAAAGGAGGAATCGCCTCGGCGAGAGGATGGTGGCGGACCAAGGGTGACACTTCGGCGCGGCACGACCGGAGGAGGGGGTGGTGGAATAGGAGCTGGAGGGGCGGCTGCGGGTAGTGGGAAGTCGGGGATCGAACCCACGGATGATAATGATGACTGCGTATGTCTCGATGACGGGGTTAGTGGTGCGGAAGAGGCATCTTGGCTGAGCGTCGATTCTCTTCCGATTTGAAGTGTATATTGAAATGCAGGCGTGTGATCCTGTACTCGTGAGCTGTCAAGAATGGACGGCACTCGACTCGGGCGAGGTGGTCGTTGTGGTGGGAGTCCCCGTCCTGGGGGAGGTTGGTACGGCTCCGGAGATGGCGCCGCGATCGGCCCGGGTAACGGCCATTGTGGAATTTGCGTCGGCCGCGAGATGGCCATGCCGATGCCTCCATCCATTTTCTGCAAGGCGGCCGGCGGCAATGGTCTCGGGATTCGTGACGGGGCGGGATCGGGGTTCTGACGGCTCGGAGGTGGTGAGACATCCGTGGGGCTGTCGAGGTCTTCTTCCATTATCGGATATCGTGTTGCTAATGGCGGTGCGTATTGCTCCCCCGGGAATCCAGCTTGAGCCCGCTCTCTCGCCCGGTAGACGGATCCTATAACTGGCGGTCGATCCATATCTCTTCCATATTGGGGTTGACTCATTTAGTACTCGTCAATTCGGTCCAGCGACATCAGAGTCTCGGTTTCCCGGCCAATTTCTTTCCAAGTTCCTGCGCGTCCAGACACGACGATTAAACCATTCGTCCTGCGGTATCACCTGATTGCAGATACTATGACGGTGGATCATGCGGGTTTCCGGCGATTGTTTGGCGAGGCGGCACTTTCGAATTTGGCCGACGACGACACGCTCGTATAAGCTCGAATGGCGGAGTGTGGTTACTGCAGCTACTCGACGCAGATTCGCGCACAGAAACGACAGGCGGGGTATATCAAATGAAGGTCGCTCAACTCTATTGCGAAGCGGTCTGACTGCGTAAGATTGAAAACAGGAACCAGGCCTATTAGAACGAGAGAATCGAAGTCTAGAAGAAGCCGAGATGCAGGTCTAGGGGTGGCGAGTGAAGAAAGGAAAGGCGGCGAAGGAATGACGTGCGCACGCGTGCGTGGCGAGAGAAAAGAGTCAAATGCTGAGTGAATTAATTAACGTAACAGAGAATAGAAAATGAGGCGCCGTATCTATCGCGGAAGTCCAAGTCAGCACTGGGCTAGAGAGTGATAAGGGATTGAGGACAGAAAGAGGAAACGAGGACGTGAGCGTGAGGCAAGGCAGCATAGCATGTACTGTCCTATCCGTCTGCACCCACGGCACCACGCCTCGACTTTGCCCAGTTACAAAAGGCAGGAGGTTCCCGGCGGTACGGGAGGGTCGCTTCAGGTCGGCCACACCCCCCAAACAAGGAACACCTAAACAGCCGAGCCACGGGTAGGGGGAGTCCCAAAGGGGATCACGTACAATTGGTGTTTCGAGCCTGGGATTTTTATCGAACGTGATTCGTGCGTCTAGAAGAAATTTGTCCAAGTCGATAGGCACTCAAGAGACGACGGCTGGCAACAGCAGAAACGGGATTGACTGGTGAATGCGAGATGATGATGATGATGATGGCACCGGCCTCGGCCTCGGAACAGCGTCCAGCAGGTGATGCTGTGGTTTGTATCGACGGTTGTCGGCGCAGCAGCAGCGATGATTGCAGAGTGCAACTCTGTGAGAAGGCGGGAAGAAGAGAAATCAGGTCGTGAGACGGGCGCGGATGGGTGCACGACACACACTGGGTCTTGCTATGCTAGTGGAGGGACTGAGAGTGTTTCAGACGGGCGGAACGGGCAGGGTGTGTCCGGCGTCGGGGAGGCAGCAGCTCTCCGGGGGAACCTTGTGACTGACGTCTGAAGACTTGGAGATCAAGGGACAATCAGGCCAAGAAGAAGGCCCGTGGTGGATTCGATGTCGATATGGTGTGCGAACTGACAGGTAAGACCGCGTGGGGAGGTCGGCAGATGGGTTGTCTGAACTTGAGCAAGATGAGCCCGAGGCAGCGGGAGCAAATGATAACGACGCGGTTCAGCTTGTTTCCTCTCGGTGCTGTTCTGCTGGGGAGAGAAGGACGACAGTTGTGAAGGGGGCAGGGTATCTGCAAATGTCTTCAAGACAAGGCAGTAGGTTGATTTTTGAATATCCCGAGCTGGCGGCGGGAGAAAAAGTAAGTGTTGGCGCAACAGCTGTCGACCGAGGCGATGGAACAATAGGAAAAAAGAAAGTCGAGAAGAGAAAATAGGACCGGTGGGTGTGTGTGCGTGTGTGCGTGTGTGCGGTGAGTATCCGGGTCTGTGGGTGTTGTGCGAGAGTGGTATCCGTAGGCGACGACGACACAGTGAGAGCTTGTCGGGGAGGTGTCGAGGCTCTTGGACAAGCGGACCTCACAGTGTTACGGCAACGACTCTGTTGGTTTGACTCGACTGTGCGAGCGACTCGACTGTCGTTGTGTCGCTCGCTCGTAACCGCGCCTGCGAAAGATTGATGGACGGGGAAAGAAGAAGACGAGACGGGACTCGGGGAGAACTCGAGAAGAGGAGTCAAGACAGCATACAAGGCCAGTCTGCTGCCAAACCCAGAAGAGGCTTTGGGGAGGGTTCGGCTTGCTCTGAATCTGGAGACGGGGGTGGGCAGCGGGCTTCAATCTTGGAATGTGGTCTGGTCTGGGTAACAGCCCATTAACGACCAGAAGAACAAGCACGCTACTCCACCATCGCCGGGGGTGATTTGTTTTTTTCTTTTTTTTGTATCTCTTCCTATTTTCTTGTCTCCCCTCTTTCTACTTATTGTTGGCAAGGCCCCCCCCCCCTCCCCTTTTTTTTTTTTTTCTTGGTGTGGGTTGGCAGTGTACACTTCTGGTCTGTTCAGCGCGGATAACAGGCCGAGACTGGCTGAAGGATGACTGGCTGAAAGATGTGTGTTTCCATACCAGTAAGGTAAAGTGACAAGGTGAATTTAAGATAGGTACGTGGAGACGCGACGGGATTGCGCAAACGACAACCAAGACCAGGAAAGATGGAGCCGTTACAAGGAAATGACGACGGGGGTTTACAGCCGCGACACCAACGTCCCTCGAAGCGGCGACGCCAAGCAGCTTGAACTGACTTGGCTTAACTTGAGAGAGTCAAGAGCCCGTTGAGGGTCTCATCAGTCAGCCCAGGGAAGAAGCTTTTTTCACGGGCGTGCGGGACGATAGCTGCTGCACTTTTACTGTGCCAGTAATACTAAAAGGAAAGTACCTACCTTAAGGTAGTCTGGCATGGAAGTGTGAGGCGTCACTCGATTCAATAGTCAGGCACTTCCTATCGTTAGATGCTGCGCAAAGGAGCAAGGAGCATGTCTGACGGGTTGCCCTCTGGCTGCAATTTTCAGAAGTCAAGCACCCAAACTGGCAGATGGAAGGGAGCGTTCCCGGCAAAAAAGCACTTCAAGTGCAGGTGCAGACTGCCAGGGAGGGGCGGGGCATTGCCTGCTTCAGTGTTACCTATTAGACTTTAGTCCTACGCTCCTGCGAGTCGCAGAGTGGATCTTGACAACATTGAGTGGACCAATGGTGAGCGTAAGAAGGTTAAGCGGAAACACTAGCGCAGGCACACGCCGTTAGACCCTTCCCAGCCCCTGCAACTGCGGTCCAGATGGCCCGATCTGGGACTCCACTGATGGGTTGCTGCCCGGGCTGACGATGACCTCAACGGGATTGGGGCCTTCGATGTTCCACACATCGTCGTCGCTTCCCGTCTTCCACCATCACCACCAACTGACCTGCAAACCTGCACAAGGAAGCACGTTCTTCTCGTGAGCAGGGGGGGAAGGGCCATCTGGAAAGATGACACTGATCGCAGAGAAGACGGGGGATTCGGCTGGATAAGAAACGTCCCCGACGTACGCCCCAGCCAGCCGTGTCCCCTCATTCACTCTTTTCCCTGACGGAATGCTCTTCTTCCTGCAAGCCGCGGCACGCCCAGCCTTTTTCTCGCCATTTTCTCTGCACCTGTCAGAGGTGCTGGTGATATCAGCGTGCTGGTGTCCAGCGGCAAAAAGAAAAGACATACCGGCTTGCAACGCAACACACGCCCGCCGGACGCCTACGAAGAATCAGGATCGGGAACAATCATAAGTCAAACTGACATTCAAAGTTACGATCACCACCGCGAACCAAGACATTGTCCATCACCTTCGTCCTGGAATGTCTCTGATCCGTCCGTTCACGGGACTAGGTTGGGGGCCACGCCAGCCAACAACCAACGATGCGGCCCGCCAATTAACACCACACATCCTTTGCGTAACGACATTTATTATGGAAACATTACTTCAGTAAATACAGAGCACGCTGCACCTTACCCCAACACCATCTTCTGCAACCCCGACTTGTTGCCGGCCACCAACTTGAACACGGGACGAATTGAAACATCTCGTTCCTTGAGCTGATGTCTGGCACAAAAAAAGCTGAGAGGAAATAACCCCTAAAGACATCTGACCCATTTCCCGCATTCAAATCGGCCCGCCGGTCGGCAATACTCCGAAGCATTTGATCAACAGCGCTGTCAATATTAGAGAGACAGCTGTCTAATGCACGAGTCTTGGTCAACAACAGGATGCGAGATGCAAAGTCTCGTCACAGGTCCTTCAGGTATCAGGCCTCGACAGATACAGCCGAGCGGAAGAGTGGAAAAATGCTGCTACCTATCGGCTACGTGACTTTTCGCCCCGGATCCCTTCGCTCCCCCGCCGCAGAACGCTGATCGGCATTACCTTAGAGGCATTTGAGCGGGGGTCTGCCTGCTGCGGTGTGTAGAATCGGAAATTCCTGCAATCATTCCACCTGCAGGCACGCCAGGAACACCAGGACCATCTCGTCGCGCACCACTGACTTTGCGACGTCTCTGAGCGCCTGGGCAAACATCCATGCCCTCCTTCTGTCTTGGTCCGGGATACGCAGCAGATAGCCTTCATCAGTTGCGTTTTCTTCCCGCGGATCTCGCAAATCGAGATCCCTCTCACGACTGGGCCGCTCCACCGAGCAACTATTGCACCTGTACCGACCAGACCAAGACGGGCGCAAGCTGGAAGGGGGCACAGCGGGTTGGCAGGCCACGCGGGAGCATCTCCTACTAAGGTAGGTAAAAAGGTTTCCACCTCACCGTACATCACCCACCGTCGACTGCCCACCGCAGTCTGCACTCTGCAGATGCAGATGCAGATGCAGATGCGTCGTTTGTTCTGCACACCGCAGGCCGAGTTCTAGACGCGTTTCAGCTGCCAGATGCATGCTGCACGCATGGAAACAGGGCCCAAGGGTCATAGCATTCACAGAGGGTGCTCCTCCCTGTCACCCTCTTAATTCGTTACAATTGGCCGTGTCAGACGCGATCCCCCCTAGAGGACTTCCTGTCACGTGGCCCCTTCTTTCAGAAACGACGACGCCTCTTCATCGAGCGTCGCTCGACAACCTGGGGATGTGATGCCCTTGAGTTGGTCCGGCGATGCCACCGAACGGACTAGACCAAAACGAACCGGAAGCTTGTCATTTCTTCGATCCTCTCGATCACCTGACAATGGCTCTCGGGCCGGGACGTGGGCAAGGCTGCCGCTGCATGGGCGAAGCCTCTTGCTGCTCAGGATGGTACGGATATTGTCCAGGACTCCAGACAATTCGAATTCGACCAGCATGGACTGTGCTCAAACTGGTCCATGCTCCTTCCCAGACTGCCGCGCCCTCGAACGCGGCAGAGTTTCTGCCGGCATAGGTGCAGCGAAGCAAAGTCAATGACTACTTTTCGCTTCCTTGTCTTGTGCAATTTGAATTGCAGTTTTCACCCTCCACAGGTGGACGTAAGGCCGAAACGAAACACTGCGCTGGCGGCTTCGCGGGTATGCCGTCTTCCAGCATAACGAGTCTTGCGCTTGCATCCACCCGGTCTCCAGGCCTAAGTGATTCGTTCAAAGATTTCTCCATGGCTTTTGGTCGTGTTTATCTCGTTGCCGGCACGTCGTCTGCGAGCCAAAGTGCCAGGGACGAACTACGGCTTGCCCAGCAGTCGTGGTCGTAACGAAGGCGCGCCGCGGCGCCAAAAAGGATTTGAGTTGGCCGGTTCGCCCAAACGTTAATATGTGACGCTTTGCTCTCATTGGCACCGCACTACACTATGTCGACTAGGTCCTGCGAAAGCTCATCAATATCAAACCACTCGGCCCCACGGCTCCGTCTAGCCTTCGGTGTGGAGGCGTTTTAATACACTACCAAAACTTGGGTTGGCTTTGAATTTCGCAGTGGGCAAGAGCCATATATCCGTGACACTACATTCAGATGTCAAAGATCGCTCTGCGTACCAGGCATATCTAGTTCGATTGTATGACGACAAGCCCGGATCGCCTTGGCGACAGAAACCCGCTCAGAGTCGATCATGTCTGCTGTTTCCTTCAGGGCGTGATACCCTGAGACCGTCAATTCCAGGACTCTAATTAAAGGTAGAGTGGTATTTATAAGAGATATTATTAATAATATAAGGGCTAAATATAGTAATACAATAAGGACTATATAACAGAGGCTAAATATAGCCCACAGTATATCGCAGTATTATTAGTACTGTGTATACTATATAAAGAAGCCTCTAGAAGGTTATTAAAGATGCTAGTATCTGCTCCCTAGAATAAGCTCAAACCTAAATTAAATTAAGGTTATACTATAACTTAATAGCAAGCCTATATAGGAAATAAGTGGGGCAGCTTACGCAAACAGCTTACGCGCCCTCGAAGGTTCTAGAACCTAAGCCCTAAGTATAAAAGAAGCGCTACTCCCCGAAAATAATCTCGCCTGCTTAGCAGATAAGACTTTAATACTAAGCTGTTTATGTAATTACTCTTTTGAGTTATTGGTTACGTTATTTATTGATTACGTAATCTAAGAGTATTTAATAGATACTTAGAAGAACTAAAGTAGTGCCGCTTTCTCTTTTTAAGTGAATTTTCTATATATAATATATAATCTAAGTATTTCTGCCCTCTATCTAGTAAGTATTGTACTAAGTAGGAGCTCTTATATAGCTTTTTTTAAGCTAGTTCACTACCTAAAAGCTAATTTTATTCAATAACTTCTGCGAGGTTATTAGCGTTTACTCCTAGAAAAAGTTAAGTTTATGCTCTTACTAGTTACCTATAGTATAAAACAGGAGGGCCTAACCCCAACTTAGCACTCGTTAACTGTCTTCCTGGAATTGATGGTCTCCGGGTATCACGCCCTAATTTCGGAAACCCAATGTAGTGACATCAGTACGTGCGCGAAACCTTTTGCGACGAATATCTATTCCGAATTCCGGACTAGTGGTCGCCAACGGCTTCCACTTTCCGGCCGCGGATCGCCAACGGCCTCGCCGAACATTCCGGCGGGGTGACGATCTCAAAAAAGGGTCAGCTTGCAGGGGAAACCAAGAGCTTGTTTTCAATTGGAACCGAAGTCAATCTTATTATAGGCATTGGGTTTAGTTGACCCGTTCAAAACCATAACTCTCTATCAAGTATTGCTTCACACAGCCCGGGTTTGCCTGTGGCAACCGCAACTCAAAAATATTAAAAGATTTGAGAACGACGCACATTCCCATTACGGAAGTACTTGCCAAATCCAGCTGCAGTGCACCATTTCCTATCAACTTGTGTACCGCGAACGACGTGATCAGATATTGGCTCTAGGGATGCTATGCAAGCTGAAGAAGTTATCAAAGGAATTCGCGCAGCTTCTGTTAGCTCGTTTTAGGATGAGGAAATGAGGCTGGAACACGTGTTCATGCACATGTTTTCTACACCTACGTCATTGAAGCAATTTGCGGTCAAAAGTCCACGTCGCCGACCTGCAGTGCGCTTCCACGTTGCATTTCGTCCGCTGCTCCCGTTCTGACCCCCTCTAAGTCTCCGATCACGTACAGAATCGACCAAGAGATACGCATGACCAGAGAATTATCTTGTCTGCATTGCTTTGGTTCTTTTCCCTTCCGGACCCTCTCCCACGCCTTTCTCCGCGCCCGCTTGGCCATATCGTTAATGTCCTTTACATGCAGTTTCACCCGCCAAGCAGCCTAGCAAGTTCCTTGGTCCGCGGATCCGGATCTGGGACGTCAAAGTGAAGATGGCAGACTCGATTATCCAAATAGGCCAGGTATCGCTCTTGAGACATTATGTTCAGTGTCTCCTCGCCAGGTGGCGCCATCAAGCGGTGTTTCTTTTCCAGGCCAGGATTTATGAGCAGCTTCTTTCGCGGGCGTGTAGACCACGAGGCCCGAAGTAATCTTTGTTCAACTCAGCAAAAAGGTTCTTGCACTTCGTCTTCGCCATATACATTGTCAACCCTTGCAGCCACACAGTTCGATGAGGCCCGCGAGACCGTCGACGCCGTCGAAAGGAGCAAATGCACCCCGGTTTCCGATGAGTTGTGGCAGCCGTTATCCCCGAGGGCGCTTAAGTTTCTGGGGCTTTCGTCGGGCGCTTGTCGGGAAGCATCGTCATGCCTGGCTTTGAGTGCCGAGGCTGGCCTCGAGCGTCTGAACAGACGACTCAATGATATCGAGGATGAGGATTTGCTGGCTTGTGTCGCACGATTGGCTGTTGTCGAACGGAGATTAGCTCTGTATGTTCTGCCATTACTGAGAAGGATTAGCAGGACCTACAAATTGCAGCTAGACAAGCTAGTCACCTAAAGCTTGAGAGTCCCTATGATGAGGGCATCTGGGAAGGTCAGGATATTCCTGGGGAGAGGGGACATGAGCACGTTTATATGTGTTGATGACGGTCTTGTCTACCATATATTGAGAATGTTCCTGCACCTGGTGGGCTGACGGCGAGCCGCGATAGAGTTCCCTAGACGTGATTTAAAAGCGACTAATAGCTGCTACTAACCGCACGACCGGGCTGTTGCGAGGGACATGTTTGCTTCCAGGATCATTTTCGCGATATGTGGAAAGGTAGTGCAACCGCGCTCATCTGACATCATTATCATCCGCTCCGGTTAGATTGCTCGGCAGACTGACAGGTACAAAGGTCACGCGACTTGAGTTGTGCCATCTAAATCTGTAGTATTTCAATGGCTGCTATCTTCGTCTCCCGTATTCCGTATCAGCCACGTTTTTCAGCGCGGCGTGATATTGGTTATGAGGGTGCATAAGCATAAACCAAGATGGTAACGTCAAGCCACGTGGCCCATTCACTGGGTCTTTATCAACGATGCATGAGAACAACTCAAACTGAAAAAAATGCTGTCGTCGACCCAGTCCGCATTGTTCCAGAAACTCGGGACGGCCGTGCGGGATCGCAGGAGAGGAAAAGAAGGAAGAGTCCAGACTCCCGGGAAAAATCAGGGTGCAGCCCAACCCGCGTCTCGGGACTGAGTGAACCCTTATTTTCTCTGACAGCTTATTATCCACTCGCTTGCTCCCTCGAGGTGCTGCAACATCGGGATATAACAGAGAGAGGGTGGAAAAGAGGGACTTTCTGCGGCAGAGAAGAGTTGATTTGCTGGGCCATCATTGGTGTGGCTTGTATCACCATGATACGGCGACGAGAGTTTCAGACCAGACGAGGCCCCTTACTGGCCGAGCGGGTTGCTATTTGAGAATCACTATGTAGCAGTTTGATCGGACCTGTCCGGCATTTGCCAGCTTGCCCTCTGCAGTGTAAGTTTGGTGGCTCCTCGACTCAGCAACAAACGAAAAGTCAAGATGACGCCATGAACGTCATGTTCTGTGAGCGCTGACGTTCTGAGCCTCCACTGTCAAAGAGAAAGGCAGAGTTGCGCAAGGGAGCAGCGCTTTGGTACTTTGGGGGTTTTCGTGTGATGATTCCGCCGTCAGAAGAGGGAGAACAGTAATCAACAGACTGCCAAATGCCAAAAAGCAGTCGAGTCAAGCGCCGGGGATTTTGCGTGGGCCGCTTCTCTGCACTTCCTGCACGGACACGCTCAAGCCGTGTCCATGTCGATTCGTCGTGATGGCTGGGACGAGTGGGAGAATGTCTGGCCTGCCGGATGGTAAGAGAGCGAGAGAGCGAGAGACAGAGCAGAGGCATGGTGGGACTACGTCATGGGCAGTGACGAAGGGCTGTGAGTGGTTGGATAAGACACAGGTAAAGGGCCAAGACGCAAGTTGAGCAGCGGTCGCATGACATAATCGGGATGAGTGATGCGCGGCATCGTTGCACCTCATATTCAGCGATCTCGCTGTGGCCTCAGGCAGCTCCGACTGTATGAATGCGTAAGGCAGCCAAGAAGGTATTTCCCGAAGGTGCGGCAACCGCAGTTAGGGACCCCCCCCAATCCCTGTCCGCAGGTTCCGGGAAAGTCACTCACCAGCAGCCAGTGCAGGCCATCTCCCGCCAGAGTCCGCTGATCGTTACTGGCCAGTCACCTGTGTCTGACCTCTATCCACATCCCTCGCGTGTGCCAGTCCCCTCGCCCTAACGCCACTTTGCACCTGATCTCCATCTTTTCGGACAGGTGCCTGCCTGCGGCGTAAGGCACCTCAATGCTGGTCGGTCCTTTACTGCGTACACCTTGCTCCACTTATTGACACGGCATTCATGTCATTGCATTGCACGTCTCTTCTCCTCCCGAACTCAGGTGCAGACCTTCTTTTCCTATCTATCGACCGCGTTCAACAAGCTCCTTCCTTTTGTCAATAAGACTTTCCAATCGATCCATTCTCAACCCATCTCGACATCTTTTTCTCCCATACGAAATTATACTCTGAGAGAGAGCGAAAAACCATATCACAATGCATTTGAAGTCTCTCGCCGCCGCCGGCCTGGCGTTTACGGCCGCGCAAGCCTTCGTCGTCTTTCCCGAGATTTCCGAAGCCGACAACGACATCGTCAACTCCTTACCCTTCGAACAGGCCCACATCGAGACGGGCATTACCAACAAGCTGGTGAAGCTCGACTGCCCCGGGTGCCCTCTGACGATGAAGCACCATGACGGCCGCTACCACACAATGACCAACATCGAGAACCACCTCGAGCTTACTTTCACCGTCGAATCTGATGTCAACGGTCTCGACCACCTTCTCGTGAACAACTTCGAGCTTTATCCCAAGGCTGCGTCCTGGTACAAAGCCCTCCGCGCTCCCCAGGTTCCCGCCTTCACCGAGGCCGCTACAAAGCACCCGCGCAAGACGGATCCAGACACGCCCCAACTGGGCTATAGTCTCGGCGTTCGCCCGGTGGCCATGGATAAGGACCAGATGCTCGAGCTCCTCGAGATCGAGCTTCAGGTGATCGAGGTCGGCAATAGCTTCGTCAGCGATGTCCCCAACGTCAACGTGAAGTTGATCAAGTCCCCTGCTGGCAAGCTCATGATCGCCAACGTTGAGACAACCGAGACATCCGTCCCCTCACACAAGGAGCATAACACCAAAATCCCCGCCGATTCCTGCACCACGCTCTACTGCAAGTGGCGCGCCGCCATCTTGCGTGGAAAGCACTGCGGTGGCCGCAAGCATCACGGCATGCACGGTCAGGGCCGTCATGGAAAGCATGGCCACCACGGCCACCACGCACACATCAAGGGTCACTTCAGACAGCACCACCACACGTGGGGTCAGCTTGCCAAGAACATCACCTCACACATCCTTCTCCCTGTTCTCATTGGCATCGTTGCTGGTGTAAGCGTCAGCATGTAAGTGTTTCATCCCCATGCAGTGACCCCCGCTGTCCGGGGTCGCGTGACCCCTTCCTTTCTCAATCCAACATTTGCTAATATGACTTAAAGCATTGGTATGATGGTCGGTACCTTTGTCGTATGCCTCTGGCGGGTGTTCGTCCGTCGCCAATCCCCTTTTGCTCGTACTCGTCACTGCCGTCGTCGCTCCTGCAAGTCTTCGCACCGCGAGGTTGCGGCTACTGAGGAGAAGGCTGGTCTGATGACCGCCGAGGAGCAGGAGGAGCCTCCTGCCTACAAGGACGACGAGGAGAATGCCCCAAAGACCGAGACTGTTCAGGTCTAAGGGAAGCCGTTGCGAACGATACGCGTAACCAAAAGACAATCAACCGTGCAGACCCGAATTGAGATACCACTTTTTTTCTTTTTTTGGCTTGCTTTTATTTGCTTCTACTCTGGTCTGGGAATGAGAACCGGGAATCGAAATAGCGTACCGGCACAAAGATTGGACAAGAGAGGAAACCACACAGCTCATACCTGGCGCTTAGCGTACGAGGGACGGACAGAGGACGGGGTCTTAAGGAGGCGGAAGGATACTGCTCATCGACAGGCTACAATATCGCCAGATGATGTGGTCAAGTCTGAAGAGGGACGGTTACTTGGATGTTGTGGCCGAAGATCACTCATTCTGCTCATCTTCCACCGCGTCTTAGATTGCGGTTGTATTTATAGGTCTGAAAAAGCTCACATTCCTTCAATCGCTTTTCATACTGTGAATTATTCCAGCGTGCTCGTAGGCCATCATCGATCCCCAAGCTTCCAACACATTAGAGGAGACGCGGAGCAGCCACGGCAGCTGCGATCGCCGTCTTACCTCCTTAAATCATGGCACCATTTTGTTGTAGCGTATGACAACTTGCTGTGTTGCCTCTTCCCACCCTTCGGCAACCCGCGCCGTACGGCTCATTTCAGGGCCCTTCTTGTGATACTTCTACTTTCTCTCCTTCACATGCTGTTTGGCATGCCTCACTAGAAATTTGTAGCGTTCCCCATGTTCTATGTCAGCATCCCGTCCGCGAAAGCAGAACGGCTAGGTGGTACTTGTGAAGGCTGCTGATACAAGCACGAAAGCTCGCTGCAGAAAGTGGCGAACTGAGGATAATGCCATTTTGAGACTTGCGGCGATGGTCATCACCTTGGCGTACTTCGAATTGATGATACTCAGTACCAGGACCAATACCAGTACCAGTAAAGTCGTTCAAGCGATTGAGATGTTCTCTGAAGCGTTACTTACGCCGTGGCCGCCTTCCGTCTCGGTTCTGTCCTCCTCTTCTACTCAGCCCTCCTCGTCCAAGAAAAGTCCATGTAGGTTGGCCTGCGTCGACAAATCCTCTACAGCAGAAACATCTGCCAGACAATCGTCCACCGGCTACCGCGTAGAATGGTGCACTCGTAACAAGATCCCCCAATGCTGCGACCACGTCTTCAGATAACGCATGGACACTTCCTAGGTACTCGTAAAGTTCAACTGACGCTTTACTTATCGGGGGGAATATATATATATATATTTGGTGGCTTCAGAACATTCTCGGTGGGTAATTAAAAGACGAGAAGGCCGCGCGCAGTGTGGATCTTGGAACCGGAGGCACACGACCACCGCCTGTGCAGCAAAAGAAACGGAAGAATAAGCTACGACAACGACTATGGGTCATGATCAAGAGCGGCAACGATCTCCTCCAGACTGACGAAAAACAAGCATACACCTTATGGGTTGGTTCCCTCGTCAGTTTCGAGACCAGGACCCGGAAGACGTGGCCACGAAGAAGCACCGTCGATCTTGCCGTAGGGTCAGTCGTACGAGGTAAAGAGAAGAAGTCTGCATAGGTATCTACATCATCAGAGAAAGGCGCAGACCTTTTACACTTGCAACATATTCGGAGCTGTCCGTTCACTAATTTGTATGTAAAGTCCGCACCCCTGTAAATAGATAACCCTCAAATGATATATCGCCCTCCAAATGCATATGCATGTCGTGCCCATGTTATTTTATATGAGCGAGACACTAGAAACTGCATATTTGTATAATATATATGCCCTTCTATTTTATTTAGTATGAGAGGGCAGAGTAGGAGATTTTAGTAATATTATAGGGCTAAAGTAAGGGGGTAGTAGGGGGCATTTCCGCCCTACTATAGCAGAGGTAGGCGTATTGAGGGCATTAAGGAGTCACCTATTCTAGTAGTAATAATAGTACAGTAATTAAATAACAATAGTATAGTAAATAAAGTTTACTAGGATTTCTTTATAATCATTATGATTATCAGAATTAGATAGAGTATTTATTTTATTTAGAATTTATATTTAAGTAGTGTGGCGGGCTTAATTATAAGTTGAAGTAGTGTTCCAAAAATATGCAGTTTTCCCTCAAAATGCATGTGGGTGTGGTACCCGACTCTGATGCATTTACAGGGGTGCGGACTGTAGACATCTGCTGCCATCAAGGCTCCATTCATTCACCCACGGTGTCTATCCCTCCCAAAAGGAACACCGGCAACGAGTTTCGCTCTTCGGACTAATGACAATTGCCCGCGGGGGGGGGGAAGGGGAGGCCGGGGGGGAAAAAAGGGAGGGTGGGGGAAAAGAAAGGGGGGGGGCACACTTTCTTCAGAAGACATGACGATCAATGTCACGGCCGGCTTCAATCACGGTCAGGGTCTTTCCCTAAAGCCGTGCCGTACCGGTCTCGAAGCAGCGCACCTTTTAAGAGATCCTCGCACCAGTCTGACCAGATGCAAGATCATGCAACCCAAAAGCAGAAACGCTGTACCTTCTCCCTTTATTCGTTGTTTGGTGCTTATGCTACGATCAGAAGAAGCTTGTTTTGACACCACCGGATGGGTAACTTGGGGATAATTTCCCAGACCTCAGCACCGAACGCCGAGTATGGTATTGTACATCACTCATGGCAGGCCGCTGATAGGCTCTGATCAATCACTCCGGTCTGCCACACCTGTGTTGGTGTGAGGCCGTTGGGATCATTCCATACAGACGTGTATACTCCAGCTCCGTTATCATCACCCTTGGATTCAGCTGACGGTCAAGACCAAATCAAAAACGGATCCAATCTGGAAATTCTAGGATTGACACATGCTACACAGAAAACATGCTAGATTTACCAGCGAACCAATCTCGTCGTGTCATAATTGGCGTCAAAAAACCGCTTCAAACCCACTGAGGGTCAGCAATTACCCATAATAAATACGCCACAGGACTGATGCCGGATTCGTGCTCGGGACTCATGCCTACGCATCTGCTGAAACTGCCTAAAGCCAAATACTTTACCCCCCAAATAATGCGAACATGAAATTCCGACTGCCTCTCCATCATTCCAGACCAGTTGATCAGAAAGCAACCATCGAGTCACTGGGCTTGATGGAGTAGTACATGGTGAGGTATGCGCCCTTCTCCTTGTAAAAAGCGAAGGAAATGTACGAGTGTGTGCCACTGGCGCGGTTTAGGTCCAAACGGGGGCTGGAGAAGCGTTCAGCATCGTGCATGCAGCACAAGTATTCGGGCAAGACTCACAAGCAGTTGGGTAGGTCCGCCTCGTACCGCTCAGCAACAGGCCATCCTCTTGACTTGAAAGCCTTGGCCAAGTTGGCAGCGATTACAGCGTCGTTGTCGGCGTACTGCCAGAGCGGGACGTACGACTTGACCTCGGGCCATTGGGACCCGGGCTTGAGCTCAAAGCCGTAGCAAATACCCTTGTGGCGGGTCTCTTTTAGCTTGGGCTGCTTGTCGAAGTCATCGGCGTACGGCTCTGGCTCGTTATGTAGGAAGTGCCAGACGCTGCGCATAACCTCGAGGCCTTCCAAGGTAGTCTCATCGTTTATCTTGCCTCCAAGGGTGACAACCTGGCGGACGACGTCGAAGGCATTGGATTGGGTTCGTGCGTACACCTTAGCGCGGGCGCCGGCGGCGGGATCAATGCAGTCCAGAGCCATCATCTCGACAGTCACGGGAAACGGGGCGTTCTTGAAATACTCCTCAGTAGCATTGACGGCGGGAGCGAGGCGGTCACCTCCGGGAGTGAGGGAGCGGATGGTGTTGAAGGTGATGGTTTCTGTGGAGGCGCCGGTGGCGATATGCTTGAGGACGGGGCAGAAGTAGGTCTTCAAGACGGCATTGGGTCCGTCAAGATCGAATGCTAGTAAGGCGGTCGGCACGCGGTGGTTTGGGCCGAGTCTCTCAAGAGCGACCTTGGTCTCGGCTTCGTCCAGGAAGAGGGCAGAAGCGAACTGCTCGAACCACCGTGTATCAACACCATGGCCGAACTTGTGGAGGGCCGGGATAAGAGCGGTGATCATTTTTTGGGCGAAAGGGTCGGATTTCGTTCCACCATGTCGGCCAAGTGGTTCAAACGCGAAGCGAATAGAGGAGGAGCCGGAGTCAGTGATGTTCCATGATGGCTCGAACGGGGAGCCATCGATGGTCAACACGGGTTTCGTTGGGGCGCTGGTGGGATGTGGACTGAGGGACGGGATGACGAGTTCGGAGAGAAGCTTCAAGTGAGCGGCACGTTGAGCGGGAGTGTACGAGCCGGCTGCCTTCATGAGCACGTCCAGAGACTCGGCACAGCGGATTGCCCAGAATTCTTGGTCGGATTTGTTGATGTAGATGTTGTCTTGAGCCGGAAGGCATTGGTCTTCCTCCTGTTTCGCTGGGGCTCTCGAGGACAAGACTTCGGTCTGACTGAAGGACGCCCTCACGGCACGAGGTGAGAGTTGTAAAGGAAAGGCCTGTCGGCCGGAGCTGAACGAGGCTGTCATTGCGGGTGCCATTATTGCGGTGGAGAGGCGGGCTGGCGTTAGAGAGAATGGTTTGCAAAGTAGTTGCGTGACCCGTTCGTTGCGGGGTGATCCAAGGCTTCTGAAGGGAGGGTAGACCTCGGGATATCATATCTTTCCATGGTTCGTATCTCTGAGATAAGCAGCTTCAAAGTCCAGGCTGCTTTGATCAAATGCCTCGAATTTGATCCTGAAACTCCCTATCATCGCGCAGATGGCTGGGTCGTTGCGGCCTGCCGGACCCTCCGCAGAGAAAGCAGCGAGCCAAGACTGTGTACGGAAGTCCGTAGGGACATGTGTGTCAAAACAACTTTTTCCTTAATACACTTACTTACCCCTTCGTATGCAGCACACTTTCGCTTAACTAGGTAAGCGAGTAATTAGCTTCTGATTAGCCACAAAATCGCTTGTGTAGGTGTGCCAGTGGTGGGCAGGTGCACGTCGTGGGCAGGTGCACGTCGTGGGCAGGTGCACGTCGTGGGCAGGTGCACGTCGTGGGCAGGTGCACATCGTGGGCAGGTACGAGTCGCTGTGGGCGCTGTAGGCGCTGTAGTTAGAGTGAGTGTGTGTCGCTAGGGGATAAGCTAGGCACTATATCTAATAAGGAGCAGGAGTTGGCATTTTATGAGTAGAAGAGCCTTATAAAGATCCTCCCCAGAACTAATATAGCTAATTAGAAGCTTATATTTAGCTAAAAACCCTAATTCCAAGCTATACCTATAATAACTATATAAAAAAAGCTATACTACTATATATCTCTTTGCAGACTACTACAGCTATACTAGGGTTGAAGCTAGACCAGAGTTTATTATACTAGTGATATTGAATAATATAATATAATTGAAATATAGTATATTAAATATATAATTATCTAAAATCTCTAGACATAGATTCGTGCGAAATTTTGCTTAAATACGCTTAAAGAAAATAGCGCTTTATTAAGCTATATTTTCTTTTATACCTAGGCTAATACACTAAATATACCTTTAGAGTTTATAAAGTCTAAGAAATAAATGTAATATGCTTCTTTAGTTATAGCGTAATAGAGTATAGCTAGCTATTTTAATTAATTTAAATACCTAACTCTAATATAATTCAAGTTATTTAAGTTTCTAATTGAATTAATACTTATCCTCTTATACGCATTCTAGAAAATCTATAGTTTTAGCTTGAGAATATCTATACTCTTGCTATCATATTTTATCTTATTAATTTAGATCTTAGCTAGGTTTATAAGTTATTATATTAATTGCTAGGTATTATTATTCTATCTAGTAATCTTATTTATAGTACTTTAAATATAATTAATAGAGTTAATAGCTTCTTATAGCTATAAGTTAACTTAAGTTATAATATTATAAATTATAGTCTACACGCTATAGTCTGCTATATATAATATATACGCTATTAGTTATAAGGTAGTTATAAAGTCTTTAAATAACTCTTATATTTACTTTATAGAAAAACTAAATAGGTAGGTTTACAAAGTTCTCTATAAGTTTTATTTCCAGGTTTTACTAAAAAATCTATATATTTATAGTTTTTAATATAGAAAAGAGTTTCTATATTTACTTTTTTCTTAGTAGTATTTTAACTAAAATTGAAACTTTAGCTCTAGTTACCTTATTTACTAGCTTTTTATACTTTACTAGTATTAGAGTTTTTATAATAACTTTAAGTTATTATTGCTAATTTAGTATTAATACTAATATAATTAGTAATTCTTAGGAGTGCTTATTTATAGCTAATTAAGTAGTGCTAGTATTGAGGGTCCTAGAGTTGCTATTATATATAAAAAAGATATGATCTTAATTTAGTTAGCTGATAAATATAGCCCCAAGATATTTGCTTAAGTGATTTTATTACTAGCTCTTCTTGCTATATAGTGCTAGGTAGTATGGGGTAGTAATAATAGATAGTATGTAATACTTGTATCATAATATATATCTTATAATATCTAGTAGTTTTCTCTCTTTCTATTAGTATATTTATAGATATAATCTTTTTCTAGTAAAGTTATGATTAACCTAGTTTTTAAATATTTATATATTATTACAATTAATTCCAGTTTATAACATACTTTATGATATTAGTAATTCTTATATAATTTATTATGCTATTTTAATATTATTTATTATTTTTACTAATCAGATATTATATTATATATTAAATAATATGCTATTTGAGGCGTAAGATATTAGATTTCATAGTTCTAACCTATAACTTCAGGTTAAATCAATTTCTTCTTCTTTTTATAAGAGTTTTAGGAGAGTTAGTATTACTTAGAGGTTAATTATTAAGGTATTAATAAACCTCTTTAACAGTTATACTACTACTTACGTAGTTCCATAATATATACGTTATTAGGTTCTTATTTAATAGATGTAGACATTAAATTAAGGTTCTTTAAGATAGTTAAACTTCAATAAACTTACCTTATTATATACTGATAGATCTAGATAGTATAGAAAAGCTCGTTATATAACAATTAATTATAGGACTATTTATTTAAATAAAAAGCTTCTATGTCTTTAACTATTAATCTTACTAATCTAGAATGATATATTATATCTATAAGTAGTATAATAGTAAAGTTAACTACTAATTAGTATTAGATTTATGTAGATAGTTAATACATATGCGCGTAGCCCTCATATATATATTACGTATTAACGCTATTCTAAATACGAGTATATGTATAAGAATATAAATAACTGCGTGGGCAGTAGTATTAAACTATATTGGGCCTGCAATATAGCTTTAGAATATATATATAAGATTTTATCTAGTAGAGGCTCTATTCTATCACTTCCGCGGGTTATAGTATTAGCGCAACACTTATATAACCTGAAATTCAGGCTAATTATAACTCACGCTATAAGGAAGAGCTTTCTGTAGGTTATGTGACTTATTGATTATATGACCAGAAATTCAGGCTAGTTATAACCGACGCTGTGATATTAAACCTTAAGTAATAGTCTAATATAGTATAGTAATAAATACCTATGTTTTCTATTCAAGCTTTTCCTAGTTAAGGCCTACAACTATATCTTATAGTTTAATACTACTACCTATGTAGTAATATATTTACTTCTATATATACTTATACTTTAGAACAGCTTTAATATATAGAATATATGAAGGCTATGCGTGCGCATATTATCTAATTATGTGAAACTCATAGTTAGAGTGAAGAAGAAGTATTCTTTTTATATTATTTAATTTAAATTAGTTATTTATTTTATACTTTTGAATTTTAAACCAAGAATACTTTTATTATATTCTTTGATTTCGAAAAGTTTATTTATATATATCTCGTAACTTAAAAAATTGTATTTATTTAGTATTTTAAAAATTCAAGAATACGTATCTTTTTTATATTCTAAAATTAAGTAATTAACTCCTTCTTATAATAGAACCCTCTTTTATAATTTAGTAACTATTTGTATCTTAAAAGTTAAAAAACAATTTGTTTCTGTAATTGTTATTTATTCTATACGTTTCTATATATAGAGTGATATTCTAATTTAGAACTATTTTTATATAATATAGACAATACTTGATTTTTGTATATAAATATATTATTTATTTAGAAAACAAACTCCCTTTGCATAAGATTTACTTGGTGATATATAAACGTTTGAGCTATTTAGAAATAATAACCTTTTCTTCTTATAAGATCTTTTTAAATATATTTGTAAGGGTTTACATTTTATAAACAGTAAATACTTAGAAAATGAATTCTTGAAGAACCAATTCTATCAATATTGTTATAGGATATAAATCTTTATATTAAAACGTAACTTTCTATTTTCTTATTTTCAAAAAAATCTTTATAATTGTCGAAAGATATAGATCCTTTATAATATGTATAATATTAAAAACAAAACGGTTTTGAGTGTTTTAAAAATCTTAAGATTTCATTATATAAATAAGAAATAAACTTTATAATAAAAGCTCTTATATATAAAAGTATATGAATCATGTTCTTAAAGAAATATATTTAAAAGCCTCTTTAATTCTCAAAACTATTGTCTTTTAACAAAACAGAAAATACTTATAATTTATGAAAAGATTCTTTATCTATTCTAAGAAAGTCTCTGAAACTATAGTTTAAGATAACATTTATCGTATTATAAATTAAGTCTTTTGAGAAATAATTATTTGAATATCTATTTTAAATCAATATAACTCTAAAAAAATCTAAAATATTAAGTTATTAATAAATAATATTTCTATGTCTTTAAGTCTATTTTCAAAAAGTATTATATAAATATAAAGACTGATTAAGATTTCTTAGAAGGCGTTTTCCTTTTAGTTCTTTTGAATGAGAAATACTATTATTGATACTTTCTTAACAATCATAATTCTAAAACATATTCCTTTGAAATTAGTATTTTATCAATAAAAGTGGGTTCAAATAATACTAATATAAAATATCTTATTTTAAGAATAATCTAAGAAAACAGTTTTCTCTGAAAACTAAAACCTAAACTCTTTAATTTCTCTTTTTACTTTTTGTTTCTTTTTATTTAATTTTCTAAATGGTTTTTCTATAAAAATACCTCTTTATAAATAAAAAATATTTTTAAAAAAATATAGAAATAAGATATTGTTATATATGAATTCAATATTTTAAACCTATATTATATAAGCTAAAAATAGTAAACTACAGCTTATAAAGTAAAATAAATCTTAATATTTCAGCTTTTAAAAGCTAGGAGAAAGAAAAAATAAATCTTAATTTATTTATATAATAGCTCTTAAAAATCTTAAGATAGTATAAACTACTATGTATTTTAAGTTAGGATTAAAGTTAGAGTTAAGGTTAGAGTTAAGGTTAAGGTTAAAGTTAAAGTTAAAGTTGAAGTTGAAGTCAAGATTATCAGGGTTAAGGTTTGAACTCTAACTCTAAACTTTTCTGGGTCTTGCGCGGCGTTACCTGATGCGAAGCAAGCTCGGGATGGCAAAGATGGTACGTTCTTTGTGCGGTAAAGCAGCAGTCTGACGTAATCGGCATTAGATCGTCTTTGTCGAACTTGACAACGAGCGTTGGCCAGCTCCAATTGAGAAACCGAATGTAGGTGTTGAAGTTGGACGGAGCAGATGGATTTACTCCAGAAAGACAGAGCGACTTGCGCAGCAGAGAAAGGCAGTCGAGATTGACTCAGAGGGTGAGTGGCCTTAGCTTGGTGACCAAACCTAGGCAGGAGCGAACAATCAGGGCGCTAGCAGCAATAGGAGCTGAGGTGGCCTTTTTCGATATCGAGTGATGAAAATCAGACGTGAAAGGTTCTGACGATCTTTCCCAAGGCAGTTGATGTTCATCCATATTTGGCATAAAACATCATTTGGAATAAGACACGAAATAAACAACTCACAGAATGGGTTGACTTTGGATTTCGCCAGAGAGAAGGGTCCAGGCCGCTGCCTACCTGCAAAGCGAAAGCTTGCGCTTGGTGCAAATTGGCCGTGAGGACCACCGTGACAACACCTAGCGCAAGTCGTCCTATTTGATCCAGCAGGAGGGCTTCGCAGCTGACATCCCGAAGGAGGGAAAGCTCCCATGCTCTGACAGTCTCTAGATGTCAGCTTGCATCTCGCGAATACTGTGGTTACCGACGCTGTGGGCTGAGGGCCGGCACAACTGCATCTCGAACATATGGTGTTTTGCACCGAAGTCTAGGCTAGAGGTCCGAGCATTCCAGGTTGTGAAGGCCAGGGGGGATTGCGGTGCAAGCTGACCAATCACCGGAACCCACCAGCTTATCCGCATCCTCATTTATAAAAACCCAATCCTATGCATAAGTTGTCCGCCAAGATGGTGTCGTTCGAAACCGAGTGCGAAGGAAAATTACGTCAGTCATTAGTTACAAGAACAAACACAAACACAAACAAGAAAATTCGAAAAGACTTTGCGTTGACGGGGAGTCGAACCCCGGTCCCCAGCTATTCAGCACTCTTGGTGGAAGGCTGGGATGATAACCGCTACACTATCAACGCTTGCTCGCAGAACAGAACCCAATCGGTCTCGGATAGCGATGCACTCCAGGCCGGAGAGATAGTATAAGTAGGTTTAGTGGTGTCAGGGAGATCTTGCGGCACGAAAGGCGCTACTGTCGGTAATTTCCAGAGCTTTGAGCAACTCTATTTTCAAGATGACATGAGCATTGAGTCCTATCGAGAAATTTTCAATCATTATTACCAATTGAATCCTGTAGAAACCACTGGTGTTTCACTATAATTTTTTTCTTCGGCCGGCGGGCATATTGACATCGAGTGGCTTTCACCTGAGTAAACGCACATCATATGGCACCAGCTGCAAGTCGGTCTGCCGGACACACTTTGGTGTTCCCGACCTCAGCATCTTCCTCACATGCCCCTAACTTATTAAACTATGTATTCCTCTGCAGCGTCCGACTTTGGGAAGCACAATTGACAGCTGCACTATACTGAGACCTCGCCCAAACACAACATCAAACTCTGCTCGCTTGATGTTCAGCTCATCCGGTTTAACGTCGTCACCAAGAATCTCTGAATGGACGGAAACCCTCAAGGTTTGGCGGCGCATCCAAATCTGTGCTCGCGATTTCATGCTCATGCCTCCATCTCGCCAATGAGCTATCGGTTGCAAGCCGGAGCTAGACCTGTTTGGATTCGCCTGTGGACCCCATGGCAAAACGTCCTTCTTTTGCTCTTGATTGCGCGCAGATGGCTGTTCTAACGTAGCCGGAGAGGCCAACCATACCGCCATCTGTACATAGCCGAGTTATGCAGCGCCAAGCTGATGCCGCGAGAAGCTGCTTGCCTTTGAGCACAGCAGCGCTGCACTGCCCAGAAAATGTTTCTCTCTGATCCAAGCGGATGAGAGTGCTTCTCCCGGACGTTTTCAAGCAAATGATTTACTCTCTCTTTTTAATGCCCCTCTTTGCTCATCCATCCACAGGATGTACACCGAAATGCAATGCAATCAACTTTAATCTCTTTCTCAATCATGGCAAAATGGGCGTTTACTCACCGGCTTCATCATCCGCCGTGTTCCTGGCCACGTTCTTCTCGTAGATACAGTTTCTCTGGACCGAAGTCAAGATTTACACGTAAAATCATCGCCGAAATCTCCACAAATTTCGTTCGTCCGATGAACAGGTAAATCTTGCGTACTTTGCAGCGCGTCTGACCGAACCCTAGATGACTCCGCATAAGCTGTCGAACGGGCGAGCCTTAGTACTGCGAGATACTGTTACAAGCTCTGGAGACATGTCCCTTGGAACGAAGCACGGGAAAACCCTTTGACACCTCAAATTTGCCCAAGCCTGCTCCTTCTGGAGCTTCGGATGCTGCTCCTTCTACGATTGCGCGATCACTTTGGACGACTAGGGTGATCAGCCCACTTGTAGGGCAGGGGGGGGGGTTAACCTTTGGGCGGGTCCCGACAGCCCACCATTACTGTAAGCCATGATGGTTGTCTCCTTAGAACCATGGCTGATCGACCGTAGAACAGGAGCTCATTTGAACAAGTTATCCGGGCTCCGCTTCCAGGTACTGCAAGGATTCACAGTCTACCGCTTTCCATTCGCCGACGATGTTCGGAAGCTGCCTGGCAAGAGTTCGGCCCGCTCCGGGCGCTCAGCTTAGCTCACTTGGTGACGGCACCGATTCGCGTCCACTGTCACCAACGACACTGCTGGACTACTTCGGCATCCTATTCACCCATACAATATGTAAGCTGAATGTTCCTCGACTCGATATTGAGGCATATACTAATAACAACTGCCCCAGAACCTTTCCCTTCGGTATTCGTTATTAGGATGTCGTCACAATCGACTGTATACCTTGCACCCAAATCCACATTACCACCATCATACATCTTTCCCGGGCCCATGCATGGTATCGTAGGCAATGCAGTCCAACTTTGTTTGCAACGAGAGCCTTCACTGTGTCTCATAAGAGGAGGCCACAGCACCCAAATCTCTAGAGATTTCCTAGACTGGGACTTCCAGCACGCCTGCTCACCAGCTCCTCATCAGCGCCTCATCAATTCCCCGGACGTTTACTGTAACTACATAGATCATAGGGTTGCGGGTTTTAGAACAGACTAGCTGTTTGTTGGGGCTATTGGGTGGAGGACTCGCATCGAGTATCGATGATCGAGAACTTCATAAAGCGACGAAAGAAGCCCAAGCCGGAGTGGGATAACAAGATCTGCAACACAGATTGCAATTAAATTTGGGCCGTGAGCTTGAGCCCTCTGTCGTCTCAGCGATTCAGCAAGTCCATGGAACCTTGATCAAGTACACATTCCAAGGGTGGTCTGAGGCCTACGTCCATGCCATCATGCGCTTCATCGAGCGGTACATAAAGGGCCACATCGAATTCGGTGCCGCCTCGCTCGTCTTCGTCGCAAAGGCCATGCTGCGCTGCGAATTTCCCGATGTGCGCATCAAAAACAGCGGCTACGTCACCAAGGCCATGATCGACTTCGACGACACCAACGCGATCAACGCCCTCATCGACGTCGAATCCAGCAAGGCCAAGAAAGCGATCGACTACTGGTACAAGGGGGTCAAACACGTCAAGGCCGTTCGAGACAAGATCGTCATGCTACCAATTGATACGGTCCACTGTGGTGGCCGTAAAATGGATGAAAGAGTGAATTGATTCTTCAAGGCTTCCTGGGCGTACGGGCTATAGACGGCGTATCCATTCCAGATGAGCGCATATATAACGCGGCGCTCGTAGCCTTGGGTTGGCCCAGCTGGCTGAACAACAAGCTTGGCAGAGCCCTGGGCTCTCATGGCATCACAACGCCACTCAAAAGGCTTTCGGAAAGCACAAAAAGCAAGTAATGGATGCCTAGTGAGACCATTGTACTACGAAGGCTCCTGTGGAGGATCTTATCCATGGTCTTCTCGCATCCGTCAAAATCTTTCGATGATGCGACATTATTCATGACTTCGCACCAGCAGTTGCCATTTATCAGGCTTGACGTGCCACATGTGGCTAAGTCCTCCTTCACTTATCATTTATGTCGCATGGGGTGAGGTTAGAGGTCTTCACCTGCCGCTTACACCTGCCTTTGGCAGGCGGCCACCTCTCTCGATTACCTCCAGGACGCTCCCTTCTGCGGCGTGGCAAGCCATTTTGCCCATTGCGTCGCGACAAAAGATCCGCCCTTCGTCAGATGAAGCGCGACTTCAAGGCCAACGGCAACAAGTTCAAACGCCGGAAACTTAAGAGTGACTATCAACACCACGACGATGTTGATGCGGTGACTGCTGATACACCCGACCAGGACGATGCGGACACTGAGACGACTGTCAGCACATCCAAGCCTACTCCAACCAAGGGAAAGTCTACTCCAAACAAGACAAAGCTGAGAAGACCCCGATCTTCTCAAGCCCTGTCGTCAACCGACAAAGAGCTTAGAACTAAGTATTCCAAGGGAGTAGAGCAGGTCGTCGTCATCCCTAACTCTACTCAACTCTTTTTTCATACGCAGACCAAGGTCTGAAGCAAACTTCACCCGCCCTGGGCTGCTTTCAGAACTGGCCTCCATATCACACATAAAACGAGACACGAATACCCAGCCTGACGCGGGAAGCGGCGCGTCTCCTCTGACCCCTCAACCCCCGCAACGCGCTCCATACCTACTAATAGATGACTACCTCAGTAACACATTTGGTGAGATTTGGAAGGGGCTTTTGCGGAAAATGCTTCCCCAGACACAAACAGAGACGTAGATTTAACTCAGCTTGGCCTTCGGCTCCTGATTCACTCGTCTCATCGTATACATTACCTCTTTGACTGTATACGGAGCAGCACCCTATCAGGACCAGCCCGACCGCAGGAGACGACCCATTCTCGTCCCGTCACGAACACTCCCAAAAGTTCTCTCATACGACCTCCACCAGCACATTAACGCGTCTGTGGGAAAATTGGGAGACAAAAGACAGCTGATTGGCCCTGGCCAGATTAACACACACGGCTTCGACACAATGCTAAGCCACCCCGCCACGATGCCACGAGCTCATCCAGGCTGATGTTAGCTTGCGCACCGTCGACGAATCTATGTCTACAGAAGCTGACGCAGTCATCTTTGACACCGTTCACACTGAGAGTTCTGGTTTCCTCAACAGGTCTAGATAACAGCAAGACCAACCTCTTGCAGCAGAGCTTCCTCATGGTACAGCTATCAACACAGCACGAAAATTTGAGGTTACTACTTCACTCTCTCCAGAGGGTGAGCGCATCGTCGAAGAGCACTAAGGAGAGGAGGCGAAACCCCGCGGCGCGCAAAGCCTTGCAGTAGCACCAACCAGAGCACAACCTGCTCCAGACCACTGATGCCGGTAATGGTGTCCTCCTATCGCAGACGCAAGCCACTGGTGACAACACTTATCAGGGCGATGATGATGTCGACGACTGTAATTTGCCACCCAGTTCCCGTCAGTCTTGTGTTTCTTTGAGGGACCGGTCAGAAAGTCGGCGCAGTTCTCTATCACATTTGTTTGAACCAAAAAACTCATACATGCCCGTTTCCTGGGTTGGGCGACGATCAAAACCCGTCAGATCACCAAAACTTCCAATAGTTGTCGTCTTTACAACAGGATAATTGCGAATACTGGGATCACTCCACAATTCCTGCGCAAAAGCAATGTGTAGATACAAGAAAACCAAATGTGGTATCAGTATTTCAAGTCCTGGCGCCCTTGGGATGGCAATAACCACAGACACTTGTGAGGATGAAGACGCCGAGGTTCAAAGCGAAGCAAAGAGACAGTCTGGACAAATTTCGTCGATAATTATACGCACCTGAGCGCCGTCTTGGGAAATATCATCCTCGAATCTTAGACAGTCATGGCACGAAAAGCAGCCGTTGCCATCTACTTGCTGCTGTCAGACTCCGCTCTGAAGCTCGCCCAGGCAGGTTTTTCAGACAATCGCCATCAGGATCACCTGTAGGACGAAGAAGCCCATCATTTCACCCTCCTAGTGGATGATCCCCCTGGTATCCTCGGCGACGTTGCCGCTCGTCCTGCCGCCTACAGCGACGCCCGGCCCTCTGGTCTCACCATCCCCGTCGACGTCCAGGACGTCTTCTCTGACGATGGCGACGATGACGATGACGAGGAGGCTAATCCCACCCCTGGACGGCATGCCAAGGGTCCCATTACCCACGACGCCGCTCAGGACGCCCTCCGCACTCTCTTCCGTCGCTTCCCCGATGGTGCAAATAGTTGTATTTCAAGCATAGAACAAATCCAATATTATTCCCAGCACCTACATTAAGGTGCTGTCTTCCTCCGACGAGAAGGAGGATTCAGTCTTTAGTGAGCAGAGTCAAGCCAGATACGTGTCATGGCGACGGAAACATCTCGCAGCATCCCCTCTACCCACCCAACCGTGGTCATCGGATCCGGAGGGGCTATACCGCTCGTCCGGCGCGGGAAAACGAAAAAGAGGCGGACCGAATCCCGGCGTAATCTCAGCTGCCAATACCACGACTGAATCCGAGGAGACACCCGGACGATCACGCAGATGAATGCGCACTCGCTCGACGACCGCGGCTGACGACTTCGACCAAGCTTTTTGTGCGAGACGCGGTGATCTATTTCCTGAAGCCAGACTGCCTGTACGATGCTTTCCGCTCATCGGATAAAGACATCGTCAGATTGAGCAGAGTACGGCTCTCCCAAGATTCTCACATAGTCTGCTTCGTCCAGAGGAGCCTCATCAAGCTAACTCTGAACCATCTGCGGCACAAGGAGTAGAACTACCGATTGGGGCGGGTTCGAACTGCGATCGAGCGACTCAGTGCCGTCGCAAGCACCCGAATCGAGGGCCGTTACAGAAGGAGTAAGCGGCATTGGATCCCATCAGAAAGCCGAAGCTTCCTTCAGGAGAATCAGGTAGCAGTAAGTTGTACTGCAGGGACACCTTGACTGAAGGACAACACCTGCGACACCAGTCTTCGCAGACGCTGAGAGGCGACAGGTCTCTCGGCCTCTCTCGGGAGCTCCCAACCGTACGACCCCAAAGGGCTCTCTGGGATGAATGAGACGACGATGACTACCGCGATCTACTGCCGTGAGTACTCTTTGATATATGCGGGGCTTACTGGCCTGTAAACAAACGCGTGGTCGGCAGTATCCAACACTGCATGACTTCAGGAGGAAGCGATCAAGTCTCACGGAAGAAAACTCGCGAGGGCTTACATCACCAATGAGCTTGAAGTTCTCACCGACTGAGCTCAGCAGGCTGAGCCGAATGAGCAGCACTCTAGGTGTCAGAGAACGAGCTGAGAAGCTCGTTGCGAGAGTCTTTGCCGGATGGCGCGCCATCTCGATAGAAAACAAGGCTTCCGAATGGCTGTGAACGTTCAGGAATCATGAGAGAAGCGGGTATTGCCCTGTGATGGAGGAGAGTACACAAGCGGCAGAGGATCAAGCCTGGTTTGAAGATACACCCGACTCGGGTCTAGACAGGACATACAGCCTGATTCCGGGATGCTGTCACTGCATTACAGCAAGAGTTTCAAGATTGAGAACCCATCCCTTCGTACCCCGGGACCTGCGTTACGAAATCAATAGGCGGCATGGCGGCGGGCCCGGTGACATAGCTCATTAGATTGAAAAGTCTATGTACGAGGTCATGGCTATTTCCAAGGTGCCTGACCTTCTCTCACAAAGTTCTAGTCATCCATTGGTGGCGAGGAGACTCTAGAGGATTCTGTCGCCGCCGGGGCTAGCTTTCGCCGTGTTGTTATTATCTCGGGTAAACACTGCACTGTAGGCAGATATAGTCCTCTAGAACCGGGCATGATTTGTAAGCGTCAATCTACCGTCGGCCGTATCTCTGGGGTGCGGAAGACGACTCCTCTAGCCCACAGCAAGGTTGCCATGGCCCCGAAGAAGCACAGGCTCGCAGTATCGATGGTGGTCCCCATCTCATCACATGGGTTGAGGAATACCTCCTGACTGCAGACCGATTTGATGGTCATCGGTGGTATGAAAAGCGATACACTCATCAACGCCGCTCTGGATAAACGAGTTCCTAAGACGGAAGATAGAATATCGGGATACCGTTGAATAAGCCCAACGGGAAGAAAATCGACAATGGGACAATCGCTCTGCACTCTTTGCTTCCGAGCTCGACATGGCGTCAGTCGACGGCAAAGCCAAAGCAGCTGTGCCGACAATAAGATGTTTGCTCCACTAGGTCGACAACGCGCACAGCATGCCGGTCACGCTTCTGGATACGTCGGTGACGTAGTCAATATGGGTTGTATGTTCGACTACAACATGGCCTCTTTTGCCCACAGACAGCGCAAGCAACCCTCCAAGGCCGCCTCAGTATACAGAGATAAAATCAGAGGACCAACTGCTAGACATATCGTGGGGTTTCGAGTAGAGCTCCTGGAGAATGACGGACCATGTAGGACGAGAAGAAGCAACAACAGCCGCGGCCGAGCGAAAGCAGAGAAGTCGCAGGCTGTGACCAAAAAAGATAGTAGGGCGTTGCTCACCCATAGTTCGAAGTGGCGATGTTCGATAACGGAGCAGTCAAGAGCAAAAGCCCTCGTCAGGCGGCTTCAACTTCTCTGCCATCGTCGCCACCCGAGCCCAGTTGGGCAGACAAAGCCAGGTTCTACGTGCAAACCTGATGACTACGACGCTCTCGATCACGACAAAACGGTGGCAGTGCAGCCGACGCGACAAAGACTCGGGCTGTTGGGCCGCTCCTGGTAAGGGGGGAAAACGAAGCATCGGCCCGGAAAGGATGTCAAACCACCCGGAACTTCATCTCGACGAGAAGCTGAGTGGCTCATAGGCGCCCAGAAGCGAGATATCCTGACCAATATCACGCTCCGATCACAGGTCAAACACGCCGACTGCTGCGGTGAACAAGCGACACTTTGAAGATATACAGACAAGAACAATCGTCATGGGAGATTGGTTAACACCGCAGGCAGTGCCTCGGCAACTCTGGGAGAAAGACAACAACAAAAACCCCACGGTGCTTGTATGAAGGTGCTAGTCATTAGTAGGCCGGACACTGAAGTAGGAGTGGCGGAGGCCGCTATTGAGCGATCATCATGCCGCACCGGCAAGATGGACTTCATCGGCAATGTCTCGAAGGCCGTTTTACTGGCATCAGTAAGAAGAGACCTCTCAGGTAGGTGCGAGAAGCGCTTGCGCAAAACAACCTCTCTCGGAAGCTCAAAGTATAGGGTCACCAGCAGCGGACCCTCCTAATCATTGCCTTGGGCATTCAGCTTCTTTCAGGCAAGAATTAAGGTTACCGAGCGAGCGCATGTGCAGAGACACACGCGAATCGAAAACACACAAGACCGGTTTTCGGCATTCCGTTCTGCCGGCCCAGTTTGGCAGGTCTTGCCGGGAAAGACGGCTAGGTCCGAGAAGGCAAAAGCCTTGCATTTGGGAGCTGCTTTGTGGGCAGCCAATGTGATGTTGGTGGTGGTAGTAGAGGAGGTTGAGGCGGCGGTCGGTCTCAGGGCCACGCCGTGGGGGTACGAGAGGTCGCAACCATGGTCCGCGAAGACTTTTTACGGAGCTCTCTCTTTGTATCAAATCGGAAGAATCGTATGATGGAGTGAGACGCCAAGGGCGCAGGAATGAGATGGAGAGTCTACTAGTATCAAACAAGTTTTCCCAATACGAGACTGAAGAGCCATCGCTTCTTCGCCTTCCCATTTCGTTGAGTTTATGGAGCGACTCAACTACTGCCAAGCCCGTACGTCTGACATGACGCGTGCTGCTCTATTCAACGCCTGGCATTATGCAACAACCCAATATGTTTCTTTAGCAGTGAGGACTTACTTGGCTGGCGTCGTCAGGGACTGGTCGTCCGTCCATTTACGAGCACCAAAGTGCATGTCAACAGGTTAAGGTGATGATGATTTCGCACACGACGATTCACGGGAAACCTTACGTCATCCCGTCACCTCTAGATGCCTTTGCGGGCTGTAAGTGACTGAAGAAGTGCATAGTCCAAGGCCAAATCCTGCAATTCTATCCAACCTAGTCGGTAAGCTGACCAAAGTGCTTCGTCGCCTAGCATCAAAGCTGCAAGTTTTGAATCTTGGCACCTCCGTGTGCTGACTAACGAGGAAACCCAGAATAAGTTCCCAGATCCGGTGTTCTCTTCGTTTCTATTTTTAATCGTGAACGCAGTTGGGCGTCTTGCAGATTCAACGGGGCAGCTTCGCGCCACCTACACGAAAAATCCCACGCATTTCCGAGATTGTACATCTGCGCTGCGGCGTCCTCTGGAACGTTGAACGGAACTCATGCCCCCTGGGCAACCACGAACAGGCAAATCCGAATGCCAAGTCAAACGCACGCCTCCCCATCCCCGGAAAACCCGCCACAATCCAAGATCGCAACGGAGAACCAGCATCTCCCGGATCTCCGCCCGTAATCGCCGAATATGTGATCCCCGTAAGTGGGGCGATTCCCGGGACCATCAGTGGATCCCACCGCGGCAAAACGGGGAAAAAGATGTGTCCCCACCTCAACCGGCACGCAGTCTCGGTGCCCGGACCAGCTTCATACCTCAGCTCGCAGCCATCCCATAACGCTGATCCCCCCTCACCGTCTCCTCACGAGACCCCAAAGTCTAAAGCCCAACCAACTCCTCTCGCCCCCCCTCGTCAGAGATGCTCCGCCAAAACATAGATCGGGTTGGCCACTCCTCCTCACGCGGATGTGTGTGTTGTGCACGTTTTGCCCAACCTACTCCTACGCTCCTGAGGAAAATATATCAAGTGTCTTATCCGCAATCCGTGATATCACGAAGCCACCTGTCCCTCCCAATGGTCCGCTCGGACATCACAAGCCAAAATCGTCAGATTAAACACAAATATCTAGGAAAATGTACTCACTGACTAATGAAGAAGAGCCCAAGGGGGAGAAAACGTGGACTGCACCTGGACTGGCTTATCTTACCTCATATGGCCAACTCGAGCTTATGCGAGAACCGTAATGCGAGAACCGTAACAGGGAATACCCAAACAAGTCGACATACCAGTCATGATACCATTGGGCAACCCTTAGCTGGCGAACAAAGCTGTGACAGCCCTCTCGACTGACCTGCCGGCACCCAATGTGGTCCATCTGCTGCAAATCCCTGAATCAGTTTTCCTCTCACACCAAGAGAGGCAGACATTTCTATTCCAGCAGAAGCCCAACGCACGCAGCGAAGTCTTCCCCCTCACTTCTTCTCCTCCTCCCCCCCCCCCCCCCCTCCCCTTTCCTCGTCCACACATCTTCTTCGCAACCCCATCGCCAAACCAGAAAGACTGAACGTCAGTTTCCACGAGATACCCGTCACGATGGCCGTCAAGAAGGACAGCATACGCCAAAAGATCCAGTCCCAGATCCCGGACAACATCAAGCAGCTCCCGGGGACGCTCAAGCCCAAACCGGCGCACCACCTCGAGAACGGTGCCGACTCGATCCCCGCCACCCTCGCGCCCACCGTCGTCTCCCCGACGCTGCCCACGCCGACCCTCGGCCACGATGGCGCCGTCTTCACCATCGCCTACGCAACCACCATCGCCAAGCCGCCGCTGACCGTGCTCTCCACCTTCATCAACCCGGCCACGTACCCGTCCTGGAACCCCATGTTCCCCAAGGTGACCATCACCCGGTCCCCGACTGAGCCCCTGCCGCCCCTGCTGGCCGACTCGCCCGTCTTCAAGGACGCGAAGCCGGCCGAGCTGATGCTCGAGGGCACTCAGGTCACGTTCGAGGTGCACATGGGCCTGGACCCGGCGGCCAAACCCTCGACCAACTCGCAGTGCATCGTCACCAGGCTCGAGGACTTCAACAAGGTCATCACCACTACCACCTCGGGCGGCGGCGGCGGCGAGCACAGGGGCATTAAGGGCTACCGCGTCGCCTGGAAGACGACGGGCTACGCTCCGCCCCCCTTCCTCCTGAGGGTCGAGCGCGTGCACGAGTTCCTCGAGACCGAGGACGGCGCCGGCACCGAGTACCGCTGCTACGAGACCTTCTTCGGCCCGCTGGCGCACATTGTCAAGCTCACCATGGTCGGCCAGATCGAGGCGGCCTTCACGGCGTGGATGGACGGGCTGAAGAGGTTCGTCGAGGGGGGGGGGAGCGTGGCGGCGGCTGCTCCCACTAACGGGGGGCCCACCGCGGCTGCCCCCGCTTCGGCTGCCGCCGCCGCTGCTGCCTCCTCGTGATATTGAATAACCTTGGATGAGGTTGAGAGCACTCTTTGGATGGGGTTCGTGGTTACGGGGGACGCCTGTGGAAATTTTTGGGCACATGTGAAAACGCAACGAACAAAAAATATCGAGTTGTGGCGGGAAATCGTGTTTAGGGTCTTTTTTGAGGGTTTCTATGATGCAAGTAGCTTGATACCTGTCCATAACCGGTAATACGGAATCGAATTTCGCGCATGTAAGAACCCACAACGCGAGTCTTCGGTGAGACTCTGTAGTTTCCCACGGGTCCCGTAAGCTCTTACTGGTGAACCCCCCCACTCTCCCCCTTCCCCCCTTGGGAACGCCACGCCTGATTTCGTCCTGTCCCCCTCTACAACGACGCAATAGCCTCGGGCTTGAAGTAAACCGACATGACGCCGCCGACGTCGAGCTTCTCCTTCACAAAAGTCTTGAGGGCGCCGTGGGCAGCGCACTCGTCGTCGTAGTACTTCATGTCCTCGAGCGAAGCGAACTCGGTCTTGGCGACGATGGTGAAGCCCTGGCTGCGGGGGTCGTCGATGGCGGGGCCGACGACCATGGAGAGGATGTAAGGCTTTCCGTCCTGAAGGTCGACTTCTCGTTAGCATTCCCAGCCCCATTCGTCGTGCGAAATGAGAAAAGAACCCCGGAACCAAAGTCATCGTCCTATTCCTGCGAAGCCATTGCGACAGCACAGCAGCTCAGACTTGCAAGGAGAACCACCACCGTCGTGGGGTGGCTCCCCCCAGCGGCGACAACGACCCCGGATCCCGGGAAAGCTGAGGGTCGACGAACGGGTTCGGCGGCGGCAGGACAGGTTTCATACCTTCTTCTGAGAGCTCCCGAGGACCTTGTACTGCTCAATCAACTGCTTCCTCTGCGCCTCGTCCGCAATCTTGAACATGGTAACGCGATGAACCCGGTCCGCCATTTCGTCGTTGAGCTGCTCGGGACTTCCTACAGGCTTTTCCGAGGTATATCCTTTCTCGTTGATTCGACCTCAAAAGGGCTCCGTTCGTAAACAGGCGACGGGACGCTTGGTTGTCCTCTCGGGAGTGGTTCTTCGTTCGCGGTCGTGTATGTGTAGAGTAGCCGAAGCCGGAAATGATTCGTTGCTGCGGGGTGGTGACGTTCGGAAGCCGAAGCAGAAGACTGGCGGGGCGCGGGGGGGGATGGAGGGGCATAGGTGCTCTACTTAAAGTACCTTACGCCAGAATAACACAAGAGAGAGAGAGACAAAGCGCACTCTCTAGCGGGGGGCTGCGGCTTTGCGACCTAGACTGACAAAAGCCTAATGAGCCTCTCGGGATCTCCCCAATTTCTTTTATTACGGCATTCACGGGGGTGTGGCGGACGAACGGTGCGGCGGCGGCGTTTCGTTGAGAGAGAGAGAGAGGAATGGGAATTGGATGGATGCATGCGGGTTTGTCGGTTGTACGAGGACGAAGCGGCGCTGGAGGAGGGGGCACTTTGGTCTGATCGGTTCGAAGGGACCAAAACGTATGGGTTGTATTGGGTGGCATAAGAAATATTATAGGTTCTAAAAGCAGCATGCCTGGGTATATACCAAGTACCTTCCCATGTCCACCACCAACAAGTCGTCGCCCACAACGTCCTCCATGATGCCCTCAAGCGACCTAAATAAACCGCATTAGCGCTTAATAAGCCTAAATCTAGCCTCTTTTCGGCTCTAAATATTCTATCCTAATCCACACTATTATTACTAGCCTATAAATTTGCTCTTAATCCTATATATATAGCATCTAGTTTAATACCTAATTATACTTTCTTTACTTTATTTCTAGCTAGTATCTCTATCTTATAAGAGGCTACTAAGCTTTATAATAGGGGTTCTAAGAACCTATCTTTAGTATAAATATTTTTTAATATTTTTAGTTCTATTTATTTAATACGAATTAAATAGGAAATATAGTAAAAGATATTACTTTTACTTTATATAACTTTAACTTACTATATCTCTATGAATATTCGAGATATAGTAAAACAGAGTCTATATTTAAATTTCCCTCTTAAATACAATTCAAATAGTATATATTTTTATACTATTCGGATAGGGGTAGAGACATTCTACATATAAACTTAAAAGAAGAAAAGGTTCAGACACTGCGCGTGCAAAATCCCACAGGATTTAAGGATTATGATCCTACAGGATTATGATCCTATAGGATTTATGATCCTATAGGATTTATGATCCTAAAGGTTTTAGAATCCTATAGGATTCATACTCAGTAAGCGCCTACACTCAGTAAGCGCGTACGCGTCATAAACTACGTACTGGTTACGCGTTAAAGTACGTACTATTGTGAAAACTGCAGTTTATATATATCAATTTTTCCCCGCCTTCTAGCGCTTTAGATTTTGAAGATACACATACAAAATATACATCTTTTAACATCTAAATTTTTCTCTCTATTCGAATATTAAGTTATTTCTTAGGATTTATATGGTTTAACTACCTATTTTTCCTTTTGAATATCCTTGTACCTATTCTGCCTCTTTGTTTCACTTCTTATTTCATAAGAAGACATTTCCTATACTAACACTTAATTTTAGTTCATATAGTAACAATTATAGTTATTTAGATTAATAAAAGCTTATAAATAGTATTAACTCTAACTTTTTAGAATAATTAATATTATTATTATAGATAGAGCTCTATAGCTATATCTTGAATAGGGGCTTAGTACTACTTATTTAGTATTAAATAGAGGTATAGTTATTATATTAATAAAGTTAGTAATATTAAACTCTCTATATAAATAGAGCGGCGTAGAAAAAGATCTAGTTAGAGCAATTAAAACTAATCTTTAAGTGCTGAATAGTATTAATCATCTTAATGCGAGAGATATAGCCATTACTGTGGTATTCTAGAAAAAAAAAACTACTTTAATTTAATTGGTTCGAAGGGACTAAAACGTATAGGTAATACTAGGTGGGATAAAAGATATTATAGGTTCTAAAAGCAGCGTCTGCACTTCGGCTCAATATGTAGGCGCAGAGCCTGGGCACGCACCACGTACCTTCGCAGGTGCATTCGTTCCATTGAGTGTAGCCCATGCAAGAGATGGGCTAGGTGATTAGTAGGTGACCTTACTTACCTAGGTACCTAAGCTCCCCTTGAGCTACATGCCCAGAAGGGCGAAGTGAGGTAGTGCCTTCCAGAGCAGTCTCCACCTCTCGCATCCGACTCACTTGGGTTTCCATCCCGAAAAGTACATCGGGACAGGATAATCTTCGCCGGCTTTACCTAATTGATACATTATTGTTCGACTTATGCTTGACCAAATGAACTGGCCGTCCAAGTACTCGAGGCCGGGTTTTGGTGTTTAAGAGTGCTGGGGACCAAAAGCCCGGACGTCTTCTACACAGAGCTTCAACCCGTCGTCGTCTGAGCCGAGGAGACCCTCATCCGAAGACCCCGTCCAAGCGCCAAGGATTGCTGATTGTCGGCCTTTTGGGGTTGCCTTCTTTTGGACCATCCTGTATTTCACCCGAGGGCTGCATCTGCGTCCTAACCAACCAAATAATTCTCACATGCGTGCTACGGCGCTGACCTGGGACACGTACCAGCGAAGAAACTCTGGACGTGGCTCAAACAGCTGTACAGGAGGCGCCGTGGCCGGGCCTTCGATCGGTCCTCCCCCCGCCCCCAAAAGCCCCGCCCACGTCCACAGTGGGGCCGTAATGCAGTACCTAAGTCCTAAGGTAAGCCGCGTCTTTCGTGCTGCGCGATCCTCATTTCTGCACCTAAAGGCTAAAGGCTTTCCACTCTCTCTCTTGCAGCTGTGCAACATCACCCCTTCGCCCCCGCCCCCCCCCCCCACCTTCCCACTCAGTCAAGGGTCTTTGACATGCCTCGACTAATCGAAAATTTCTCCGCCTCGTCTCGTCTCGCGCTTGCTTCTTTTCGGGACTTGCATTTCGCATTCTGCGCCTTGTTGACGGGACCTAGACAACCTCACCTTGGGCACATGGGCTTCCAAGGACCTCGGACTCTCTTAATGTATCTTTTGTGAGTGCCTCCGTCTCTCCTACTCGGCGAACAGCGAACACCTGCGATTAGACGGGAAAATAATCATCATCCCTCCATTCTCCATCGCACAAATAGCAGACATAAGCCTCGAGGAACGAAGCGGCTAGCAACGTTGCCAAGGACACCAAACCCCCAAACCCCTGAGTAGCCACGTTCGAGCCCGGTGGCTTCACAACAAAACGACCTCTGGCACGGAATCTACAAAAGAGACTGGACTTATCACCAAGGGGGTTGGGTTTTGCCATTTCAGAAACCCGATTAGTTCGTCTGGTATCATTCCGTCCCGTCATCTAAGTAGACCGTTACTAGTTTCCGTTGCCGTGGCCGCTCCTTACCGATAATATAGCGGCGCCAAGTTTCTCCCACGTCTGATATTCAACGCCGGGAGTCTCTCCGTACGCAGCCAAGCCTGGTATCTTTCGCGCGTCTCTACCACCAACCCGAACGACCACATGACACGAGGTGTGGTCTGCCAACGCCCGGAATCAAGTCCTAGTATCCCGAGCCCAGTCCGGCTGTGGCTCCCCGATGCCCCCAAAACGCCATATCCGTCTTTGCATAGATCACCAGCTCTTGGTGACCCATGTAATAATGCCACCATACCGTCCTTCTACCTCCTGCTCCTTCGTCCTTCAGAGCACAGGCGACCCGGGAGACAGGCCCCCCATCCGCCGCACAACCACCTGCATCTTTTCAATCAACTCCGGCATCCGATACGGCTTGACGAGCACGTCGTCGCATCCCGCGCTCTTGGCCTGCTGCATCTGTTCCGGCCTTGCGTTGGCGCTCACGGCGATGATGGGGATTCTGCCGCCACTGGCGCAGAACACTTGTCCCTCATGCTCCAGCTCGCGGATCCGTCTGGTGCACGTCAGACCGTCCTGGATGGGCATCTCTATGTCCATCAGGATCAGGTTGATGGGCAGCGAGGACCCCTGGACGCTCGAGACATTCTGGCTAATGTACTCCTGCTCCTCTTCCTGCTGCAGAGAGATGGATTGCATGAGCCTTTCCAGAGCCTCGACGCCGTGATTGGCCACGTCCACGGTGAATCCCCTATCTTGCAGGCCGCGACGCGTGATTTGCTGGTTGATCAGGTTGTCCTCCACAACTAGAATGCCGTCGAGTCGAGGGTCGTGACTCTTTGGATTTGGTCGACCGCCAGGTGTCCTCTGTTCCTTCGCTGGGAGGCGGACTCGTGGTACCGAGAGTGGGGTGCTGGCTGCAGTAGCCACAACCGTCGCCCTCACGGCCGCGGCCGCGGACTCAGCCTCTCTCCGGGATGCCTCCGACGGGACGTATGCCTCGATGAAGAAAGCGAACGTTGATCCCACTCCTGGTAAGCTGGAAACGCCGATTGCACCCTTCTGAAGCTCCGTCAAGCGTCTTGAGATGAACAATCCCAGACCAGACCCGCCGTATTTGACATGTGTTCGCGAGCTCGCCTGCACAAACCTGCTGAAGAGATTGGTCTGCTCGTCTTCGGAAAGTCCCTGGCCCGTGTCCTTGACCTCAAATGTCAAGTATATGGGATCTCTGCGACCTTCCAACGCAGGTTGCTCGTACTCCAGTTTCGCTTGGGAAGGACGCGGAATGAAAGTGACTGCCGATGTCTCGTCTGTAGGCCGCTGTCGGGAGGCCTTCATACAGACCGATACATTTCGGATCGATCCTGATTTGGTGAATTTAAGCGCGTTGGTAAGCAGGTTGATAAGAACCTGCTTGACGCGTGAGGGGTCAAGGTCGAGGTAATCGTAACCCAGTTCCTTGTATGAATTGTCAACCTTCATACTGAGGTCAATATCAACACGACGTGCTTCCACATCAAACATCTTGATTGCCTCCTCCGCGATTTGTACCGGGTTAACCGTGCAGGGGGTAACGGCCAGGAGCTTCGAGTCGAGTTTTGACATGGTAAGAATGTCGTCCACGATGCGTTTCTGATGTTGGGCGCAAGCCACGATTGTCTCGGCGTTTTCAATACTGTCCGAAAGGAGTTGTTTCACGTCAAACTGCTTGCCGCTGCTCTCATCAGATGGCGATTTGATTAGAATCGGGCTGGCCGGGCGGTCGACAAGCTCCTCGCATCTCGCAAGCGAGGCAATAATAGCATCGGAGCAGTGGACGATGGCGCTGAGAGGATTGCGCATCTCGTGGGATGTCATATCGATGAAGTTGTCTTGTTGTCGCTTCGAGTCGATAGCTTCTTCGGTACGTCGTGTCTCCATCTCGAGTTGCCATTTTTGCAGAGAGACGTCGCTGATACAGCCAGTGAAAGACTGCACCACGCCATCCGAATTGCTGACAGGCATGAAAGTCGCATTCACCCATCTCGGCGCCGAGATCAGATTCCCACCGGCATCTTCAGCTGTCCAGGTGGTGTTCAACCGAATCTCAGCGGTTTGGGACTTCTTCTCGGACAAGAGCCGACTCAAGACCCCTGTCAGGACAGGGAGATCTTCCTTAACCACCGACATCTGCCACGGCCGAATTTCCCATTGCATGGGGTCCACCTTGTCAATACCACACAGCTCGAAAAATGCATTGTTCGCCCCAAGCAGGCGCCCTCCGGTATCGATGTCGCACATTCCGACTGTTGCGAGTTCAGCCATCCTCTTCAAGTTCTCTGCTTGCTGGGTCCGCCTGGTTGCTTCGTCAGCCGTTCTCTTGTGTGCCGTCACATCTGTCAGGCAGGTAAAAGTCCGGATGATGGTTCCGTCCGTGGCGCGTTCTGCCTTGGCTTGGGCCATAACATACCGCTCCAACTCGTCATCAAGGTCGCAGCATAGATCAGCTTTGAAAGGGGACCTGCGTGCCAGCAGTCCGTTGCTGTGTTCAGTTCCTCGCACACGAAACTCAAATTCGACTTCATCCTTTGTTTGAAGCTCTTTGTATGCTTCACGTATGTTCTCCCGGTCCGCTTCAAGCACGCAGGAGAAAGCGCCGCCATCCTCAGCCTGGCTGTCAGGACAGCCCGTTATGCGATGCCAGAGGCCATTGGCAAAGGTAATGTTTCCTTGGTGATCACCAATAGAGAAGCCATTGGGAATGAAGTCAGAGACAGACTGGAACAGCCTTGTGTACTCAATAGCCTCCTTTGTCTGGTAAGCCAGCTTCTCCTTCAGCATCGCTTGGCCAAAAGCGGCTTGCTCTGCAGCGTTTCGTCCCCTTCGCCTTTCTTCCTCCAGCAGGACGGTACATGCCAACGATGTGGTCAGCTTCTGCGCCAAGAGCTGGATGTATAGTGTGTAGGCATCGTCGTACGGTCGTCGGGGATTGAGGCCAAGCACAAGCAGACCCATAACTTCCTCCTCCTTCGTGGGTCGAATTGGCAAAACGATGGCTGCTTCGCACGGATCACCAAACCCACGCCACTGTAAGCCTGTCAATAATTCACTCGGCAAGCTGCCGTCAGATGTGCTGATGATCAATGGCCCATGACTGCGTAATGCGGCACGATACTGAGGAGCCAAACCTGCATCTGTCTCCTTCAGGCGCAACGTTCCAGGGATGATAGGGTGGTTTGCGGGGACGCCGAGCGCGCCCTCCAAACGGCAGATGTGTTCGAGGTCTTGCCGTGACTCGCTGCCAGCGTCCGAACCGTCTCGTTCGATCGAGTATAAGATGGCAAGCGGGATATCGTATGCGGGGTCGCATTCAGAAAGCTCTTCCATGAGTTTGCTCCAGTACGACTTGACGTCTTTTGCTGTTACCAACTCCTCACCCATGTCTACCAACATCTGGATGCGCCTGCGGAAAAGGTGATACATCGTTGTGTCTGATATCAGGTGGATGAAGCCGAGGCAGTCGTTGTCGTGTATCACAGGGACGAGTGACCACTTCAGGTAAGTTTCCAGGGGGGGGCCTTCGCCGTGCTCGACGAAGAAACAAAACTCCTCCTCGCTCCTAGCCCGCCGATTCTGTCCTGGGTTTTCCATCACGTCCTTAAGCTGATCTGTAATTTCCGGAAATACTTCCGTCACGGAACGGCCGAGCAGGTTGGGGTGTCGAGATCCTATCATTTCTCCGTACGCTTCGTTGTAAACAGTGGTAAACTTGGGTCCCCAGTAGATGGCCGTGGGCTGGGAGTTGCACAGAACTTGACTGTAGGACTGATGCAGTATCGGTGGCCAGCGGTCCATGGGTCCCAAGGGGGTCGCACTCCAATTGACGCTGTTGACCTTGTCGAGGAATGGCTCCTGATCCGGCAAGAATTCTGGCACGATTAATGGCGGCTCAGTGGACGCTCTTACCATCCGGGGAAGTGGCAGATCTTCCTCGGACGAGTCTGACGAAGATAATGACGAGACTGTTGAGGCGTGTGGGTGCAGAATGCCACTGCTGACCTCTCTTCCTCGCGAGCTGTCGACGCGTACCTTCCTGGGAGGCTCCGACATGGGCGGGAAATCGTTGGAGCTCACTACGACCCATTTGTTGAGAACCACGTTCTTGGTCCAGAAGTGATTGTTGTACAGAAACGACGGGGAGGTGGCGTCTTGAGCGGTGATCCAGTCCCAAAACCTCGCATGATCGAGACTGGGTATAGACTGCAGAACCTCGAGCAGAGCGGGCTTGCTGGTCAGGGCTGGGTTGTTGTAAACGACCTCAGCGCGGACCGGGTCCTTGACGGAAGACGGAAGCGCAACGACGAAGTTCGGTCGAGGGTCAGACTCAAGCAGGTCGACAACGCCCACACCGAGGAGCGGGGGAGGATGCATGGCGACGGGCAGGCTCTGTGTCGTCCGCTCAGCCAAGTGATCGGCAGGATTTGGAATCAGTTTCTGCGTCTCCTCTCATTCTCAACCAATGGCCGCCTTTGGAGTTGGGCCCTGCTTTCAGACCAAGACGCTTCTAGCGCTATTCTTCTGGATCTCTGCGTTCTTAGAGTCAAATTCGGGCACCCCTGGTGGAGGTAAAGTTCGAGTCGGCAGGCGCGATATACTACTATGGGCAGGGCAAGCCTCGGCTTGGGAGTTGTATGCGATGCGAGAGGGGAGATGCGGAAACGGCGCAAGGCAGGTGGACGAGAGAGAAAGCGCCAGAAGCGAGCCGGGGTGGTGTGCGCAAAGTGGCCCAGGGTGGATGAGTCGAGTCCGGAAGCTGCGATTCTGCCTTGCCGGGTGGAGTCGAGCGCGCACCGCGGCACAGGCAGCCTATCGTTCCCTGGCTCGGGGTTGAGGCTCGAAGTTGGTAAATATCGGCGGGCCAGAGGTTGTGTTGGGACTCTGCAGGATCCCCAGTCAAGCTTGGCAGAACAAGCAGGCTCGGGCGCGGGATGCAATCCGTAGACGACGGCGCACGTAGGTAGATGCGGTATTGTCTCGAGTGTGTATGTATAGTCGTGGTTGTGGTAATCACAATCACACCAGGTCGGAAGTGGATATCGGAGCTTGGCCGACCTCACGTCGCGGCAGAGTGCATCCGGAGAAGAAGGGGGGGGGAACAAACAAGAAAAATGGAAGAGAATTCCCGTTTTAGGCTTGTGGTGGAATGATAACAGGGACGGGATGAACAGCGTCTCCCGTTCCTTGAGGTGAAGGAGGAAAGATGAGATGACAGGGAAGACAGCGAAAAGGCGGAGGAGTGAAAAGGGTTAGCGGTGGACGGTGGAAGACGATCGTTCTCGGGGTTTTGAGGGGCTGAACGGCGTGGTCGCAGTTTGTGGCTTGTTACGCAGATGGCGGCCTTGGACACCCAAAAAAAGAAAACAAAATCCGACCTTTTTGGTGACTCTGACTTCCCCGTGTCGATCCCTTTGTGGTCCAAGAGTAGCCAGGACGACCGTGTTTTTGGGTGCGTATCCGTACTCGTGCGGCCAACGTAGTCGGGGGACGAAAGTTGAGATGACAGCAGAGATGATGAAAAAAAACAAGCAGAGACCGCAGTTGAGCTGCCTTAACCTAAGCGCTGCAAGGCAGGTAAGGCGGCAGCCATCCTTGGAGGACCGGGGTGGACATAGGAGAAGGGGGGAACGGGAAAGACGGAGAGCAGGCCGATGACGATAGCTGGTGTTCACTTGAGAGAGGCGAAGACGGCAAAATGGGGAGGTATCGTGACCGCTTTACCTGACTTTATCCAGCTCAGGCATGTGTGAAAGATGGCCTAGTCGGATGTATAAGCGAGGACCTCAGATGCAGTGATTGTAGTAGCATGGATGTTTTAGTCCGGCCTATTGCTGTAACGTTTCCGTCCTTGTCCTCTTTCTGACGGAGAGTCTCAGCCCTTACCGACGGCAACAACTTCCTTTGCTGAGGTAATGCCCGGTCAGAGGAGGAGAGAGGAGGAAACCGAAAGATAGAGCTCGTGATGGAGTGGACTCATGCCACACAATCCGCACATGGCCATGCAGATTCAAGGATTAACCAACATCTCGAGTAACGGTTAACCGAAAGCATCGGTACACGAAGGGCGAGGCAGATTCTCTCCCTCTCGACACTATTATCCGTACCGGCGACCTCTTTTCCTCTGCCCGCGAACCCCGCAACGCAGATTAGTGCTCGAGATGTTGGTGAGATTATGTGGGATTCGGCGTGGTACCCGAGTATCCAAATGTTTCCAAATTGGTCCAATGTGTCCAATGGCCCAGTGTCTCTGTCTCTGCCAGGGAACTTGGAAGGAAGAAGAAAAAAAAAGAAAAACTGCGAGAGCGCAACCCGGCACGGGGGCAGGCAACAGAAAAGTGGATTGAGGAAAAGCTGTCCCACCACTGCGACTAAGGTACCCAATCACACATCCTTAAGGTAGTATCGTGGCGTACCACCCCTGGTGTCTTTCAAGATTCGGTTAGGCCCAGGGAAGTATACTGGAGCCGACCGAGACGCTAGACGCCTGTCAACCAAGGCCAGATAGGCTCAAGTTCGCGTCGTGGACTCGTGGCTCTCCCGAGCTTTTGGTTTCTCATCTGTTGCTTTTTCTCCCCGCAGAGAGAGTCGCGGTGGTGGTTTCAGAGCCCGACTAAGGATGAACTTCTAGCGACGTTTGGCGGCCGTTCATTTGCCAGCGACGTTGTTGCTCCACGTCATCCCGACTTCACACGTGGAGTCGCAATAAATCCTCCATTATCATCCAAGCCCTTTCCCACCACCCGCATCCCCACGCTTCTTAACTTGTGCCCAACTCATTTAAAACAGGCCAAGGTTTTTTCTTCTTTTTTTTCCTGTCCATCCACCAGTGAAGGTGGCTCATCCGATTTCCCAACTCTCCTACCTCCGCCTCCTTTCTCTGTCCCCCATCAGTCCTTTCGATGCGCTGCGCGGCTGAGAAAAGAAGGAGAGGCATGCGGTCGGACGGGTGTCGTCACATCTCCCTTCCCACTCCCGAAATATGCGTCATGTATGCACGGGTGTGGTCATTGCGCTCGTGACGTCACAGCATCCCAAAGCGGAAATCCCCCTGCTCCCAACGCGTGCAAGAGAAACCCGAGTTGAGACCCTTTTGTGCATAGGTACAGAGTACCTTAATGCGCTGCCAGCCAATCACACACCCGCTTTTTGCTCAACCCAAAAGTCAGGAGCAAGCTCCGCTGCTCCGGAGCTTCCGGGTTGTTTATAGCGGTCGTGGTTGCCAGCAACTGCGCTAAAAACAAAAGCTGCCAACTCCAGGGCATGTTGCCTTATTTCTTGCTAGACAAACCTGGCCAAATGAGAGAACAGAGCCGCCCCCATTTTGACTTCATGAAAATAAGTGTACCTTAGCATCGAATCGATCGGCACAATCCAATCCGTGCTGCCAAGCGCGTTGCTGTTCCACCTATTTTCCACTGTCACGTTCGCGAGGACGAGACGACTCGGTTCCTTCGTGTCAGGAACACATTCTTAGAGATTAAAGGGATGTTATCTCGCTCCGCCCCCAATTAGGACTCCAGAAGTCCAGGTTTAGGCGCATCGTGGCACACGAGCGTTGGCCAAGTGTCTTACTACTCCAAGCCTCCAAACGTCATCCAAGCCGGCCGGCAAAGCAGTGGAGCTCAATGAGGAATAACCAGTCTCGCACATGGTGAGTGGGCTTTTCAGCCAGCCACAAGAACGGCGTCAAATGATCCAAGCCGCGCACAGTCGCCGCCATTCGCCGACTTATTCGAAAGAAGCCGGTATATTACACCCGGCTGTTCGGTATCCCCAAGAACCAGGTGCAATTCCATGCATAGATTTGGAAGGTATTTCGAACTCCTTGGGGTAAAGCGGGAGCCGAATATCGAAGCTGCCAATTAAACCACGCATCGGTTTCACGTCGACGTTGAGGTCTTTCGAAGTCCGCCAGCAATTGTATCATGGTGTCTTGCAAATGCCAGATGTCAACACCTTTGCAATTTTCTTGGCGGGTACTATCATATTCATGAACAGGGATGACTTCTTGAGACTCCAGCCGCGGAGCAACCCGGCCGGTGACCTTAAGTTATCGGTCAAAAGACATTGCCTGGGAACTTTTCATATGAAATGATCATTGTCAAAATCATGCGACCAGCACCAAAAGTACTCTCCGAGTGGGGGACTGAGGCCTCCGCGATGCCTCGCCCATTGCTATAGATACCAGAGACGTGTGCCCGACCAAGAGGCACAATGCCACGGACCTGGAATATTGGCTATGACAGAATCTCTTTCAGATATTGCAATGCTTCTGACTATGATCTTTTATAACCAGCCTCACAGGAAACACATACGCACAGCCGTGACCGATGGCAAAAGCCATAGGACGCTGAATTCAAATTTGTCTTGGATCTAGAATCTTGGAACATTAGAAAGCCACTTTAATCCTTCCGTTAACCTGTCTAACTTGAAAGACAGCCAGAAAAGAAATGAAAACTTCTGTGACTCATGGTATGAGTAAGTCACCGTTCCATCTCGACAATGCTCCATCACTGCCGCCGATTCTCATGTATACCGCTCTCATGCAATCGTGCTCTAGAAAGCCGTCCAAGTCATGACCACGCCACCAATTCCAGCGTCTCATTGCGCCGCAACCAAGCTCATGTAAATACCCCAAACAACGCCGGCGAGCGCACCGACCAAGTTCCTCCCCTCGATGCTCTTGACGAAGCTGAAGTTGACGAGACTGACAAGCGGCCAGAGCTTCATACCAGCAAAGAAGATGGGCCAGAAGTCGGCCTGGGCCTTCGCGACGACAAGCTTCCAGTCAACCTTGCCATAGTCGATCGCGCCGCTCGAGAAGAGGAACTTGGCGGAGTGCTGCGCGGACGAGAGGTGCTCCGGACGCACCATGGCGGCCTGGATGCTGCCGACGAACATGCTGAAGGCGAGGGTGTTGAGAGCAGCGCCGATGGTCTGGTCGAGTACAAACTTGATCAGGGTGTTGCGGATGTTGAGCTTGGGCTCGACGAGCTTATTTTCGCGAGCCTCGCGGTCGAGCTCCTTTTCGTCGTTGGCGGCAGCCGAAGCGACGGCGTCTTGCGTAGGGGAGACGTGGTAGGCCGGGAAGCTCTGTTCGAGAAATTCTTGCCTGCGAGAGTGTCAGCCATCTTGATGAACGTTCGTTTGATGCTTCTACTACGGTCAAAATGGCCGCTGACTGAATAAGAGACTCACCACATGAAGTTAGGCGGCGTGCACACGATGGCGTTCATGATGAACTGGAAGACGGGCACCCAGTCGATGACCAGTGGGCTCTGGTCGCAAAATCAGCATTCAAACCACAGGCTTTTGGAGGCGCGCAAGGAAGCGGGCGAGGCATCATGGCTTCTCCTCAGAATGTCTGCGCTCTGGACTCTTCATACATCGGAGCGGTAGGCTGTCAGCGCCTGGGCGAACAGATTTGACGTGCCAGCCAGAACCGCTGACTGTGTTGTCGCGTTGATGAGACCCATCTTATCAAATCGGGCCCGAAGCGGCAGGGTTTCGACGAATAAGAAGATAGCGAAGTACGGTCGGGTAATTGTTTGGAGAAGAGTGTCCTATCGAAGATTATGTAGTCGGAGCAAATCTGACCGACGCAACAAGGCCCGGAATCTAGGACCGGATAGTCGATCTAGCGGGGATTGTGGGGATGCATGAGATTCAGTATTAACGTGCCCCGGCTTGTGGAGGTACTCGGTGGAAGCTCGGATCGACGAATGGGGAATAAGCGCAATAAGAAAGAGCGGGGCATTCGTGACAGCTGTCCGTTTAAAGGCTGCGCGACCTCAGCTTGAAGAAGCTTGACGTGGCAAGCAAAGAGCTCCAGTCTGCGACAGTATCGCGCAGCTGCCTGACAGGTGCACGCCATCAAGCATGTCGATTGCATTTGCTACCGTCGATGCGACCCCACGATGCAGGTTACCCAACCAAGCTTGCGTTGACAGTAGCTGTGTACACTATGTTGAATGGTATATTTTTCTCCGACCTATCTGCTTGTGTCGCGACTTGTTACTGGTCGCCGCGACCCTCATGCTGCAGGGTCTGGGCTTTTTGTCTCCCCTGCCTCAGCACCGCACATAGCGTTCTCCAACACAACTGGCCTCTACGGAAGCAAACAAACACCTGCGCGCTTAACGAAATAACGTGTCGCATTATCGTACAGCCCAACCCAGCAGCTGAAGTCAACCTCGCACATGATGTGCGCCCTGTGACCAGCAAATCCTATCCTTCTATATGACCTCTTACCCATGCTCCCCAGTACTCCGCGACTCCTTGTCATGGCGTCCTTTCGATGTATTCTTTTTTTGCCATATTCAACCGTCATGCGGACTTAGGGTCTGGACAAGACCCACATGAACAGCAGCTGGACGATGTACGAGTAGAAGAACAAGAACTGCGTCCTCTGGTTTCGCTTTGCTCGAGAATCGCCTGTCTGCATCGGACCAGCGCCGTTTGCCGCGTTTTCGGGAAGCAGGACGTACTTCAGTGAGCGCATCTGTGGAAAGTTAAGCAACATGCTCGCTGAATGAAGCCCGCATGACTTACCAGAAACAACGAATTAGCCAAGAAGGTGTAAATAAACACCGACCAGCCGATCCAACCACCAGTGCCCTTGCCTGCATTGAAAGTCTCGGCCACGGCAACCGTCACAATGATGCCAACAAACTTGTAGCCCGAATACGCAATCAAGTCGTACAATTGCGAATCGTTCGAAATACCCAACAGATAGCAACCAAGCTTCAGACCCATGATCTCCGCAACCACTATCACCAAGGCAGTCGATGCAGTGTATCCGAGAAGTTCCGGCTGGAACTGACCGCGGAGACCGGCGATAAGAGTCGATAGCAGGATGTAGGTCACAACGGCCATGACAGGAATGTACATATCAGGGCTGTTGATGTCGTCGCGTGGGGGCAGGTACCATCCCTCCTGGCCGCTAGGTCCCACAGCCTGCTTGCGCGACCAGGGCTTGTGCCTCCAAGGGAAGAGTACGAGGAACAGCTTGTTGATGACATAGGAGTTGGAGACGTTGAAGTAATGCTTCAGCGCGTTCACGTTGACGTATCGATTGAACTGGTAGTTGTTAGTCCCCAGACTCAATACAAAAGAGCAGATTCTTTAGAATCCCCTATCCCAAAGTCCGAGTTTGGCATTTGAACGTACGTTCTGTTCCATGTACTCCTGCCCGTGCTTGAAAGCCGTTTGTCCAAATTGCGCTGCGACTTGTGCTGTGGGGTCGTTCATGAACTGTCCGTATGCGCCGAATACATTTCCACTTGAGCCTCCCTGCTGCTGGTATGGGCTCCCATAGCTTTGCTGCGATTGAGTCTGCGACACCGGCGGGGGTGGCGAACGCAGCTGAGGAACCGTCGAGACATGCTGGGGTACCGGGTGATGCAGGGGAGGCGACTGGCCGTATGTTTGAGGGCGCTGCATGATGGGCGAATCGGTCGTTTAATTTATGAGAACTTGAGCAGTTCTTTTGGCCGGGAAAACCGCTCGGGAAGGTGGAAGGCGGGCGGGAGGATGGTGTCGTCGCAATTGCTGGTGATGCCACCCTTTTCGAAGCCGTCTGTGACGGGGGCTTCTGAGCTGAGGTAGATTGCGGATGGAGCTGGCAAGGAAATGTGTTTACTTCTGTGCATGTCATCGGCGTAGGCCGTAGCTTCTACTTCGTACTGTCTTCAGGCGCCAGTGTGCACGCACGTGCACAGTGCCGACAGCCCACCGGATCATCCTCAGCTCCGAAGTGTTATCGATAGGGGTCCAGCGCAAGCTGCACCATTGCAAATGCGCTCCCCAGGCAATCTTATCGGACACGGGTCTGCGCCACAGGCCAGCTTTTTGGATCGTCGAGGTAGTTCGCCTTCAACTCAGTTTCTTCACCTGCCGCTACCTATCGTCAGTCCCACCGTTGTCAGCTGCCGCAGCCACGCCAGGATCTGAAGGTGACTTGCAACAATGTTGGACACATTCGAGATCCTGACCACCTCAGGGGTGGTCCTCTGGTCGAGGACGTACGCGCCGGTCAACCCCTCCGTCATCAACAACTTCATTTCCGATGTCTTCATTGAGGAGAAGGCTGGCGCCGCTTCGAGCCAGTCCGCCGCCAGCAACCCACCTTACAAGCGTGACCAACATACCCTGCGATATACCTTTGTTAAGGAACTAGGCGTCATTTTTGTTGTCAGTTGCTCAGGGATAGCCATTGCGACGCCTAATCGTACTAATATGTCTGTTGGCAGGCTGTGTACAGATCGCTCCTCCACCTCTCATGGATCGACAAGCTAGTTGACAACATTGGGACAATCTTCGTTGATCTCTACGGCGAACAGCTGACGAAGCCTCACACGACGCTGATCGAGTGTCACAAGTTCGACGAGTACTTCGACCAGCAGATGCGCGAGCTGGAGACAACGGGATCCAAGGGCGAGTCCAACCTCTCGGAAGTTGACTTCGTGAAGGAGGAGAAGACATTGTCCGGAAACCTCGGCGATGACCCTCCGCTTCCTCCGGGCCTGCATCACAGGGGTAAAAACATTGTGCGCCTTGAAGCTTTCGAAGCAAGGCATTGCTAACAATACTTCAGGACGCGGCATCAATGGCGCAAACGGTGACGCTTCTGCGAATGAGTCAGCCCCGATAGTCACGCCGAATACTTCGCGACCCTCGACTCCTGGCGTTGTAGTTGGCAAGGCCGGCCCTGTCGCGAAGATGTCCCGCCGAGCCCGTAAGGCACAGAAACCAGGGGCGTTGGCCTCCTCAGGCGACGAGGCCTCTGGCAAACGGCCCAGACCTGCAACTCGGTCGTCGACAAAGAAGGGACGCAAGTGGGATGCCGATGGTATGGCGGACGAGGACGACGATGTCCAGCTCGACTACTCGGCTGCTCCGAGATCGGCTACGAGCGACTCCGAGACCGAGACGACTGCCGCACGCTCCTCCGCTATCGACCCCGTCGATTCCTCAACTTGGGGTAACAAGACATCAAAGGGTCAGTTTGTTCTCAAGGACCTCGACGATGAGGTTCACAATATCCTTGCATCCGCGCAATCGAAGACGGACGTAAAGATCGAGACGTCGGGCGGTCTCCTCGGCTCGGGTCTGAGCACGATCGGCGGCCTATTCCGAAATGTGGTTGGCGGCAAGACCCTTACCAAGGCCGACCTCGAGAAGGCGATGAAGGGCATGGAGGAGCACCTACTCAAGAAGAACGTAGCACGTGAGGCGGCGGTCCGTCTGTGCGAAGGTGTTGAGAAGGAACTTCTCGGTGCCAAGACGGGCAACTTTGAGAGTATCAACGCGAAGATCCAAACGGCAATGGAGGCATCACTTACAAAGATGCTTACTCCGACATCGTCGCTTGACCTACTCCGCGATATCGACGCTATCACCGCACCTTCCGCTACCTCCCTGCGCAAAGCCCGCCCGTACGTTATATCTATCGTCGGTGTCAACGGCGTTGGCAAGTCCACCAATCTTTCCAAGATCTGCTTCTTCTTGCTGCAAAACAAGTACAAGGTCCTTATTGCCGCTGGCGATACGTTCCGTTCCGGTGCCGTTGAGCAGTTGGCTGTTCACGTCCGTAACTTGAAGGAGCTCACCTCTCGAGAAGGTGGTCACGTAGAGCTTTACCAGAAAGGATATGGCAAGGACGCCGCTACCGTCGCGCGTGATGCCGTCTCGCATGCCGCACAAGAAGGCTTCGATGTGGTTCTCATTGACACCGCTGGTCGTAGACATAACGATCAGCGCCTCATGTCTTCTCTCGAAAAGTTCGCCAAGTTTGCTCAGCCTGACAAGATTCTCATGGTTGGAGAGGTATGATCCTTTTTACCCCTATCTAGTCGCAGCTTTACTAACATTCAGAAAGGCACTTGTTGGAACCGACTCTGTGGCTCAAGCCCGCAACTTCAACGCCGCCTTCGGCTCCGTTCGCTCTCTTGATGGTTTCATCATCTCCAAGTGCGACACTGTGGGTAACATGGTCGGTACCCTCGTCAGTCTCGTGCATGCCACCAACGTACCGGTTTTGTTTGTAGGAGTTGGTCAGCACTACTCCGACTTGCGTAATTTCTCTGTGAAATGGGCAGTTGAGAAGCTCTTAAGCAGCGCTTGATATGGTTTGGAAAAATCTGAAATAGGTTCATTGCATATATCTTTTAATACGAGCTGAATGAGATCACCATGGGTTCTCTGTTAGAGACCCAATGATACCCCCAAAATTTTGGCCTGCCACGATTGGTGTCGAATCCACGGTGATATCAACACAGATTACCACAGCTTCTGTGTTTTATAAGGCATCTTGGCTTATAGGAAGTATAGCAGTATCTGTTGACTGCTATCGTTCCGCGAGTCAATCCCCAGCAATTCCAGTTGTTTCGTTCGTTTAGAATGAGACGACGTCTCCTGCAACGTACGGCTCCGCGCTCTGCGATTGCACACTGAAATCCTGCGCATACGACACGGACTGCATGCAGTCTCACTGAGGCCAAAGAGAATATTATAGATTTCTACATCCATGGAGCAATGAACAGGCCCGGCCGTAACGTGTAGAGAGACATGAGTGGTAGCCGCATCAGCCAATTGCAAACGGCTTCACTTGCATTCAAGCCTGAAAGTAGCAGCGCTGAGCCGCCAACGCGCTCAGCAACTTCCGTCCGGGTCAGAACCGATCCCCCGTCCCCTTTGTAATTGAGAGAATTGGCTAGATGCGACACTTGCTTACCTACGAGGGTCAGTTGATATTCGGCAGAAGCGGGTCAGCCCGGGATGTTTGTACCACTCAGCTTCGGGAAGTCATGTTTCCGTTGGAGAGAGAGAGGCATCGTGCAGTTCGTGAGAACAAAGATCATGGAAAGCGTCTGGTAAGCCGGCTTCTTCAAGACGAGCAACGTGATCTCCCTCTCGTAGGCGTGTCTACATATTACGGGTACGAAAACTGAAATGAGAATATCAGCTTTTGTGTATCCAATCGACTTGATGCCAGAGGAGGAGAGGAGTAAGGACCGAACGAGGTCCTTTCGGGGCATCTTGCCCTACGCAATCACAGTAGACGCATCAGAACCGCCCTCAATGTTTTTTTCCCTGGGCGGGTTCAGCGACTTGAAAAGCTACCTCGGGTCTTGTTTATGCCGTGAGGTGAGCCCGCCAAAGTGCGCCGCGACACATAGCTCTTTTCCGCCGAATTTCTTTTCTTTCTTTTTTTCCAATGATCTCGCCGATTGTTGATCATCAACTTGTTAAATTCTTTCGTCCGCATTCAAGCTTGTGGTGATAGTCGTGGCATTCTGTCCCACGTCGCCAAAAACCTCGACGATCATGTCCATATTTTTGGTGGATGGTGTCAGGCCTATCGAGATCCTCGTTGAATCCGTCCAATGCGTCCAACGTTCTCCCCCCGTTGATCACGCCCAGGGCGTCGACCCTTCCTCTGAAGCACGCGAACGGCCGTATCATGTCCTCAAGACTGCTTTCGATGCTCTGCTGCACTGCCGCGCACTTCTTCATAGTCTCGTTGACCCCCCCATCCTTTCTGAAAGTTCTGGTCAAGAGAAGCGCAGCCTTGAGAGACCTTTGGGCGCTGTTTTGTCCATTCTGTGATGGAGTTGAGCGATATGAGCTGCTTTGGGACTTCGAGGCGTCCGGGGTGGGACGGCTTACTGCCGCTTTCGGCCTCGCCGCCAATAGGTATGGTATGTATGGGTTGACTGGTGATCATGGCTGAGATCGAAGTCGGTTTGGTGGAAGGTGAATTGGCTGTTGAGTGAGTGATCGACCCCACTAGTGACAGCCAGAATTGAAGATGAGAAGCAGGAACTGGCAGTTCTCCAATTCTTTGTCTTTCTGGGTCCGGGAATGTGCTGCTGACTTTCTTCTTCCCATTTGTCGGCAACATCTTGGGACGAATTTTCCCTGCTGATAGTTGGTGGAAGACAGCTTGTTACTTCTGGGCAAGTAGTTCGTGTTCAAAAATTAGGCACGTATGTACTCGCAAATGTATTTCTTGACTTCCTCAGGGCCATGAGGGTAGGCATGACGCCCTCTACACAGATATTGGGGGGGGGGGGGGGGGGGGGGGGATGATTCCGCCACACCCCTCTTGATCGGTCTCCAGCCAATGCGGCGGCACGTACTGCAACACTTCGCGCTCATGATTCTTGAATTTCTTCACTGGGTCTTCAAATATTCTGCAGTCTTTACATTCAACTTTTAGCGAGGGATGAAACGTGAGATGAAGTGACTCAGGCCTGACCATACGGTTCAAGGCGCCAATTGATTTCTCATCTTTGGGGAAATGGTCTTTTGGCGTCCCTCTCTCTCTCTCTCTCTCTCTCTCCAACCGTCTGTTCCCCAAACGCAGCCACCTCAACGATTCCGTCTCCTGTCACCCGTCACCCGAACACCGACACTGATCATCGTCTCATAATCCGGTCCGACCTCCCTTTGACTGAACCCCCTGATCCCGCATTCGCCTCCTCATACCCAATAAAAGCGGTACAAAACCTCAAGAAAAGGCTCCAACCTCAGACAAGCCCATAGGACCCAGGGCGGGAAGGAACCCCCCCCCCCCCTCTTCTTCCCCCACCAGCAAGGCAGATCGCCATTGTCATCCCTCCTGAACTGGGACTCCAATTTGTACTGACAAGTATTTTGGGTCCGAGCACTTAGTTGGCGACATCGCGAAGTCTAGGGTGACTGGGCAAAGACGAAGGGGTCTAGGCGCAAGGGGCGTATCAAAACTCGCTTCAATTCGCCCAGGATGCGGGATGCCGAAACCGAATGAGGCCCGTACCACCAATATCGCGCAGTCAACAAGCAAGTGCCTTTGCAGGCGCGGCTGTCTACCTTTCCGTGACAAACTCAATCTCTAACGAAGGGAACAGGGGGTGAAAAGACGACGCCTAATCAGCTCGTCGGCCCATATGTTCAACACGGCGAAAGTGCGAGACTCTTGCATCAACCCGGTCCCTGTATTATCGCAGCGATCACCTTTGCATACAGTAACCAGAAGAAGACAAGAAGAGAAGAAATTGGAGAAATTGGTGCCCGTGTTCCCGTTCCCGGGATTGCGGTTTAAGATTCTCAGTTAGTCTCCTGACTGGATGGGACCAGACGGACGGGGGAAGGGAACTCCCTCTCCGCAACCTGTGCCCCGTGCCCTCGTCGTCTCCGAGATGGGGATCCCTTCAACGGACTCTTGCCATGTCGAGAGCTTACGATAGTCGGTTGCTAGACTTCAAACTCTGAAAGTGTCCCTTTTTGCATCCGCAGCCGTACGCGATGACGAGGAAAAGAGGACTGAAAAGTCTAATGGAAACACCTTCCATCTCGGGCCAACCGCCGGCGACGACAAGAAAGAGATGCCTCTCGTGCTGATGTCGACCGAAACTCACCCCTTTTAGTCGGACATGCCATGTTACGTCAGTGTCGGAATTGAGAAGTACCGACCAACGCTCGGGGGAACACGTCCACCGCGACTCGTCTTTCCTCCGCCGAACGCTTCATCCCACCGCTTCCCTGCCCGCCCGTTCCAGGCATGCGCCGCGTCCGAGACCGAAGCGGAGAAAAAGATGAGCAGAAAGCCCGCACCCCGGACCCCGGCCACGGGCGGAAGTGGAGGGGGGGAGAAGGAAAAAGTCCCCCCCCCCTCTCTTCTTTCACCATCAATCAATCCATCCCTCCCTGAGTCTCCTCCATCCCCACAAGGAAACCCCAAGGGCCCAAAAAGGTGCGTAGCAAAACGAACGCTGTCAAACCTCGCGCTTGGGTCGACAGGCACCCCGGTAATACGTAGTGTACTTATCGGTGCCGGTTAACTGTAATTCTGCTGCAGCATTTCTTAACGCGTCCATCAGGTGCGGCGTAGCGCAGACCACAACCCACCCACCGCCGCCGTTACCTTTGGGACCCTGGGGGCGGCAGGGACCTGGTCTAGGGTTGTTAGATTGTCATTTTTGCCTTTAATTTTGGCTTCCAAGGCTAAATTGCCAAGAAAAGATGAACCGCGACTCCGCGACTCGCGCGCGCGCACAAAGGAGAGAAGATGACGATGTGCAGAAGAGAGTTTTTGTTGTTTACGCTTTTTCGGCTTTCCCCTTAGGTTCATGTATGGATCCCCCTCCCCACCTTCCGTTGCGGAAGTAGTGTAGGTCCGGAGTGGTGTTGTTTGATCTGTGGGACGGCGTCACCGCTGCCGTCTGGAGTTAATGTTGACAGCGTCGCCGAGATGGAGTTCGCCGATGTTGACGTAATCAAAAGGGACTGGACATGCGCGAGACAATAAGGTTCGGGGATCTTATTACTAATTGGGTGACAAGTAGTCCGAAGCGTTCGATGGTAGGGTTGCGGCCGACATTCTCCCTCGGGTTCCTGTTCAATGATCAGATAGACGGCAATGTTTTGAGCCGCCCGCCAGTGAGGACTTACACCTCTCAATGGAGCGGGACAACGTGTGCCGCGAGTCTTCGGCGGTACAAGCAGTACCCCCTATGTGATGATGAGTGAGCCGCCAGGAAACAAACACAAATTGTCTGCCCGCAGTAGATTACGAGTTGGGCTTGTCGGAGCCGCCGCTTTGGAACTTCGCTAGATTGATTGGGCAGCCTAATCGAGCATGAGCTTCATGCCTGTAGTGCTGGTAAGCTGACGGGCTTTATGATGGGACAAAAAGTCCCCGGGACTGTTTTCTCGAAAGAGGACACCGTTCACTGGCTGAGCATGGTTGGCTACAACGGGATTAAGGTGCTGATATGTCATGACAACGTCTGCGTAGCGTAAACCAAATGACTGGCACTGCGTTTGCCAACGGGACGAGATGTTGTTCGACCAGAGCGCGTCTCGAAATCAGACCCACAGAGCGTCCTGCAGGATGAGAGAGCCTGTGGGTGAGGCGGCGTGGTGAGCGTAACTGCGCTTCGCCGCGGAGGGTAAAAGTGGAGGTCGTGATGTCTACCTAGCCTGCAGCAGGCTGGGATGCTTTCAGTTTGACTGGGCGTTCGATATTGGACGAGGAGACTACTCGCTATTGAGGCTTTTGAGGGGTTGAAATGGAATCCCGGCAAATGATACGCACAGCCGGGAGAGGCGTGAGCTTGCTTCACTCGAAGGATGGAGACTTGTCATCATGCCCCTATCTTCTTTCCAGGTACTTTCCGGACTCGCAACTCTGATGGTCCAGGTCGTGCAAAATGCCAGCGTTTGACTACGGCAGTGACCGTAAGCTCGTGGCGCAGGATTCGATTGGATTTCGATGGCGTAGGTTTATTGATAGTTGATCCTTGATGTGTGAGGTGCTGTTATAGCCTCAAGCTTGCGTAACATCGGCGATCTGCTAGGGCAACGCAAGTTTCCCGGGGTTTCACGTAACTGTCCTGAGCAGCAGAGTTTGGAGACAGGTTGAAGCTCGGGGCTATGACGGCCGTCATCTGGTTATCAGGTGGACGACGATAGCCATGGGACTGCGTTCAAGATGCTGATTGGCGGCTCACCGTGAAGGACAGCGGCCCAGAATCTTGTCGGCAACTTCAAGTCTGATAAGTGTCGGGGCTGTGCTGACCTCATCAAAGAATGGCTATTTTGCCAAGACTAATGAGAACCAGAGCGACGATTCCTAAGCTTAAGTCGTCAACGAGGGTACACTGGAGTCAAGACTTCTGACTTCAGAAACACGTAGGGACTTTCTCGAAGTCACTGAAAGTCGCGGCATGTGACTGGGGCACCAAAGATGCTGCGCCAGCGGCTTGTCGCAGACCTGGGCCAAACCCAAGAATCCACTCTGGCAAGTCGTCCAGGTCCAGAGGTCCAGGGGGAGCGGGGTAATTCAACATTTGGCATGGCAGGGTGGCCATGCGCATGAGCGTTAGGTGAGGTGAGGTGAGCTTGGTGAGGTGGTCCAACGAGGGATGCGAGAATTGTGTATGCGATCTCCCTCGGGCCTCGGCGTAAAAGTGACGAGATGCCAAGGCGAGCACAGCTAACTATTTCGAGGCAGAGACTGGGCCAAGAAACGCAGTTGGAGAGGTTGAGTAAGACCTCATTCGACGTCTCGAAACAAGGTTAAATAATAACATGGTCGCCCTGCTTGTGTTGATCCAACTGGGGTCGCTAGGAACCACCTCGGACGAGCCACAACACGGCCCCTTTCGAAAATTGGATGTTCGCGATGTGCAGCGATAGGCGAGAGGGCGCGTTGCGCTACCTTACGCAGAGGCGGTAGTGAAGCAGTCGCGGTAGTTAAGCTGGTTAAAACGTTAATTATACAAATTAAAAATGGGAATTTGATGTCACGGCAGTGGTCGCAGCAGTGAAAGTGGTAACATTAATACAGTAAAGAACTAGTTAGCCGCGAGACCGAAAACGAAGGCAAGCAAGACAACCCGAGGGATGCGAGGTGGTGTTTACAGTTTGACAAGTCGGGAGCCCGAGGTGAATACCTGGTGCTTACGGATACGCTAACTTGCGTTTATTCGGGGACGTGGATCGTGTCACCTCCCGTCATGGAGATGGGACGGATCATGGATGGGGAATCGGCACCGGCACCGGCACTAGCACTGGCATAGGCACTGGCACTGTGGAGAGATGGCATGGAACTCGAAGATGCAGTGCAGGTGGACCGTGGAGGTGGCCTTTCCCCTTCCTCAGCTGCGCAGGGCAGAGACCCAGGAGATGAATTGACACTCGTACCTTTTCTGACAGCGTGGGACAGCACTGACAGGCTTTCAAAACCTCTCTCAGGCAATTATCCCAAGTAAGGTAAGGTAAGGTACCTAAGGTAAGGTAAGGTAAGGTACTAGAACTCGCGTGAGATATGATGGGAGGTTACCTTAAATCCAAGGGAGCATCAAATCTTGGAGGCAATGCCCCGGTGGCAGGACCGGGATTCGCAATCAGCCGTGTCTTTCGATAGGTAGGCACCCTTGAGATACCTCATTATTCCAGGAACAGATCGAGATCATTTCTGCATCTTGTGCACATTCGCGGATGCTGTTTTTCCAAAGTCTACGACGTAATATCCGGATTCAAGGTCAAGGGTGAGACGCCGCAGCTTTATCGGATGAGGAAAGTAGGAATATCATCATCGTTCATCGTACCTAGAAAGGTAAGCAGCAGGTCGCAAGTAAAGGTAAGACAAGGTAAGGTAAGGCAAGGTAAGGTAAGGTAAGGTACCGAGAGCGAAGAGCGAAACGCGAAACAAGACAAGGGCCATGTCGAGGTGGTGAGGTAGTAATTAGTGTCTGTAGTTCGGTTACAATCAGGAAAACTATACTAAGTGCCTTCCTCACTTCGAGGTACGAACAGCAGCAGCAGGTGCGACCTGCTTTCTACCGCACCTTCTCTCCAAAGGAGTTCGGGCCCGAGGACCCATCATCGACTGAGCCACTCACTTTTCCCCTTCCCCCGACCAAGTTGGAACATCAAACCACCTGTCAACACCATCACACCCTACCCTGGAACCTGCAGGGGGGATATGCAGTGTGGAGTATGCACTCAACAGCCCAGTCGGTGTACGGAGTCAAGTGTACTGCAGTACTATGGTATTATGGGTAAGTAAAACGCCCTGGGCGTGTAGTTCTCCACAGGCAGGGGGATGTGGCAGGGGGGCACTAACCAATGAGATTATAAGAGGTAATGACGGCGAAAGGCAGCGAATTCGGCAGAAAAATGGCTGGGCATCGAAAATGGGCTTTTTTGTATTGCTATCTCAGAACCTGATATGCATCCCATTGGCATCAATAACCGCCTGGCAACGCGCTGGCATAGTCTCGAGAAGTTCTTTGAGGTAGGAAGAGGGCAGAATAGTTCCTAACCTCGAGGGCGGCTGGCAAAAAAGAGGGCCTAGCGTCGTCCTAATCGGGTTTAGTTGAGGGGTGCGGTCTCAAGGTGGTGCCGCCCCACAGATACCTGGTAGGGGTATTTTACTTTGGCCTGCAACCATAGTACGGATACCACAAGCTGACAACCCCAGATACGCTTGAACTGTTGAGGCTTGCTGCCGCTATACACGTGGACTGCCGCAACCACCCATGACGACCGCCGTCATCATTAGCTCGACCACCGCTGAAGCCGGCGCTGAAGCGCGTCCTCGTTGCGGGATCGGATTCCTTAGGGCCGCCACAGGGCACCGAGCCCGCGGACTGCGAGCCCAAGTCTACCAAGGCATGCCAAGTCTACCAATGCATGCCAAGACATGCCAAGACATGCGCCAATCAAACGCTTGTCCGATTCGTCAACAAGCGCGCCCATGTTATGCGCACAACCTGAGGGAAACAAACTTTTTCTTACACGCTCGAGAGTTGAAAATAACTCCCATCATCAGGTCATCTGCCTCAACATCTTGGCTTCGACCCTGCTGGCTGCTGCATCGCGCAAACCACCGACGATGGGCCCCGGGCCCCGGGACGGGCTTGGGATACATTACCTAGCTTATCACGGATTTGGGATTCGGGACTTTGGGTGGGCATTAGCTCTGCCATTCCAGAACCGTCGCCCCCGGCCTGCAGCAGACCGTCGACATTCCCCTGCTCGCTCCACGGCGGTGAAAATACTGTACCGCGCATGCAAGGCCCGAGGCCGATGAACCCCAGTTCGGCATCGCGAGCTGCCGATGCTTGCACAAAAATGCGGCGCCGCGTCTTCATGATAATCTCCAGCCCTTACCAACCGCCGGCCGATCATTTACGATCGCCTGCCTAAAATACGGGGCCCTGTCCAGGGACCACCCCACCACGTTCAAGGTTGGTCATCACACATGTCACAAAGTAATACACTACAGAGGATCCAGTTTCTGTCCGCTCCCGACAATGTGGAAAGAGTGGGACGGGGCGGAAGAGCATCGCAGCCCGACTAGTTGCTTTTCGAAATGGACCTAGCAACACTTCAACACAGAACACAGAGAAAGGTCGAGAAGCAAAAAAAGGGCCAATTTCACTAGGGCCGGCCGCTACGCACCACCAGACACGGAGTATCACACACCAGTGACCACAGCCTCTCGACCCTCTGACAGCGGGACTAACCCACCGTTCTACCATTCGTAGTGTACGTCGTGCTTCTACATCGTACACTAGCAACACACAGTCACACTCACACTCACACGCGCCTGTAGGGCAAAGAATCAATACTCGGAAGACGAGAACACCCAAGGCCTGCGGGCGAAAGGTTTTCCGTGCCTGAATTCAGGTCGAACAAAAATGCCTCGTTCGGCAGCGAGAGCTTGATTTCCTTCCTCCGAACTTGATTTTAAACTTCGACATCGGCACTCTACGTCGACGGCAGCCCATGCCTGCCATTTACCGAGACGTCAAAAAAGCCCGACAGAAAACTCTCACTCAGGCGCTCTCCAATCTCGGCCCCGAGGCTCCTCATTTGGTCGATAAACCCAAACTGGGCCGCTGACAAAGCCGCTGACCCCAAATAACACACAACGCAGGGAGTCCCCCGGCATCGTCAACCTAACTCGGACTAGACGCCCAGCCCAGCATGTGAACTCACAAGGTGCCGTCTGAGCCCCCTAGTCTCTCGATGTCCGTGAACGACATTTCTCCCTAGACCTGAAGCAGCAAGAAACCGACAATCCACAGCGCTGTCAAACTCGGCCAAACATCGATGATTGAACAAATCGACTCATATTCAAAGATCCTCCAGTATCGGACTACGGGGTTTACACAACCCCGTCCCGCCCTCCGCCACAAACGCCGAGATGGAATTTCGATTTCCAACCACTCTCTAGCGCCCCTCTTTTGCCGCGCGAAAAGCTCCAGTCCAATGCATTTTTGGCGATAGCCACCCCGCTCATTACGCTCCTCCCAAACGCAGCATCATCGCATGAACAGCGCCCTGAACTTCCCGCGTTTTAGTGGAACATGCGCTGTGGGGCCGTCGCGTTGTGAAGGCTGTTGGGATCGAAACTTTGAAAGAGATCGCCAGCCGAACGCTTTCAGACGGTTTCCGTGGTGTGTTTGGAAAGGGGTTTTAATTTGTTTTCTATCTTTCTTGCGCTGGAGGCTCCCTTCCATCTCTATCTCGCAGGAGCAACCCTGCTTCGAGGTATGCGCTTCCATGCAGCAGCGCGTTCCCACCCTCGTCTCTGAGGGATTTGCGTGTGTGCGTCTCTGCGCAGACCGTTGGCTTTTGCGCCCTGTCAATGCCAAGTGCCGCTGCCGCAGACGCAGACGCAGCAACTCCCATGTGCAACACACCCCTTCTCTCATCACACACACCCCTTTTGACCAACGTAGCAGGCATCCCGGGGGCATCAGGGCCAGGGGAACCTTTCTCCAGAACGATCAAGACTCTTGATCGAGTGGCTTAGGGGCGAAAGGCGTGACGACGACAGGCTCGGCCGGCCGCCCGCCGCCTCGGCGGACTTGGAGCTTCTGTTTCGTCCGCGCCGATGGGATTCGTTTTCCGCGGTGATCAATCGCATGTTTGCCATGCTGCTGGTGGTCTATTTGGTGATGCAACATTCGCCCGATAAGCGGCTCATTCTCCTGAGAAAAAGGCAGCACCATAGAATCATGGTGACAACGGGCGCATTACGCGCGGCGCCTCTTGGGCATCGATATGCCGTCGTGGGCTGGCCGTCCCGCCGGTATGGTCCCTGTCGACCCCCAAATCATCTACTGCGGTATACTATCCGTACAAGCTTCCACCAGGCATTTGAAGATCAACTCTGCACCTGCCACCTGGATATGCAAATGTGGGGAACGGCTAGAAGCTTGGAGAAGTATTTAAAAACATGGAAATTACCGACCAGAGAGAGTTCGATGAGTTGGCTTCGCCTTGCTTGCGTCTGGGGGCTGGGTACGGTGAGGCCCTCCCTTGACCTTCCAATCCCTGCTGCTGCCCATGATCGCCAATAACGAATACCTCTTGGGATCGTATCACGTATCAAGAGATTTTGCCTAGTCTCTTTGGACGCCCGCCAAGGCCCCCTGTCTCCTCCAGTGGTGATCCCAGGACTGGGGAGGAACATTGGGTGTAAAAGTCGTGACGTGGAGTAGTTGTAGTCCCCGTGGCTTATTTTACCAACTCTTGGCAACTCTGAGCGTCGCATTCGCACCAAACCATCCGCCGCAGCGGCGGTCACCGCAAAGCCCAGCGAAGGGACCACAAGGAAAGAAAAGGGAGAAAAGACGGGAAGATAAGCGGGTGGCAACGGAGCTGGCTCCTGCGGCAGGACTCAGGAGCATAGCTGTCTCTCCCTCCCCCTACTAATAATAATAAGGGTGGAAGCCAAAGCAAGCTCCAGGCGTGTTGTGATGAGAAGAAGTGTGAGGGGAAGAAGCTGAAGAAGGGGGAAAGAAGGTTATGAAGGAAAAATAAAATAAAAAAGGTCGCCTTCTCGGCCACAGCGGCGGCAACGAATGCGTTTGATCAGGGCAGCTGTTCCGTGTGTGTGTGTGTGTGACCGGTCGCGTTGCAGGTCGCCGAAATGGCAGATTCACATTTCATCACTCCTCACAGTCTCTTTCTTTTTTTTTTTTTTTTTTTTTTTTTGGCCGCGCTTTCGCGATGATGTTCGCCCGCCATCCTCCATTTCCCTCGTGTGTCGAGTCATCATCCCTCTTCGGAAGATCCAACCCAGAAACTCCCTCCCTCCCTCCGCATCGTAGCTCGCGTCGTCGTCTGGTCCGCGCTCTGGGTTTTCTTTTCTGCCTCTTGTCTTTGCCGGGTCTTTCTTTTCTAGCGTAGTTCAAGAATTGTGTGTGCGTTCATGCCAACAATCATAGTTCCCAAGCAAACTCTGAAGGTTACTGCCGCACCTCTCTCCCCCCCCCCCCCCCGGAACCGGTCAGTTCTGAAGGTCATTCGAACTGGCGCTTGTACGCTCGTTCGTTTGGTCTCTCTGCAGAAGCCCCCCCCCCCCCCCCCCCCCCCCTTCCTCCTTCCCTCCTTACCTTTTTTAGCAGAAAAAAGAGGAATAGAGGAAACTAGAGTTCAAGGTTTTTTTTTTGTGGCTCTAGGCTACCCGAAAGAGTGATAAAGTCACGAATGCTTGGCCCAATGGAGTGGGATGGAGAAGATTTCAGGGCATATCGTATTGAAGGGGAGTGTGTGTGTGGTATTTCTGCTGTTTCAGCTAACTTCGTTGAGCCTCCCCGCCCCCCCTTCCAGCTTTATGCAAGCTGGTGTACAGAGCTCCATCCCCGATTTCTTTTCATCCCAACTATTGGGGGGGGCAAACCCAAAAAAAGGGAGTAACAAAAACTTTCTCTAGTAGTAACTAAGAACCACCTCAGCAGCGCCAAGGCTATGCAAAGCGACTGGAGACGGAGAACAACATCGAATTTCCTCGGCCGTGATGATACATGGTCTGAGAATGAGGGTTGTGGCTCCCGCATCGTCCCCTTCTTGACAGGAAATTACCAACATTCGAGTGAGAAAAGGTACACAAAGCACATGTAAACGTTTCCCATAATCATTTGAACGCCGTAGTCGTCGTCAGGTTGGCGACAGTAAGAGGAAGAACTCGTTAAATGCAACGCCTTCGCGGTGTATCGTAAAAAGGGGGAAAAAAAAACAGTCGAGCCCGTCGAATCTCTCCCTCGTGAGCGCCGCCGCCCCGCCTCGAGCCCCCCCGATAAAACCGAAACCCCGCCAAAAAAAGCCCATGTCTATATCTCGTAGCGCGTGATCAGGAGTGCCCTGTTCAGTAAAGGCTTGGGTTGTGGTTTCTGGGTCGAGAGGCCGTTACAACCGCATCGGCTCGCCGTCGTAGCCGCTGTAGATCATCGGGTCACCCATGCCCATCATCACTTCGGGGTTCGGACATGAGAGGACGTGAGGCTTGATGGTGCCGAACTCGTTCTCGATGAGACCCTGGTTGAGCATGTCCATACTGGTGAGGGCGCCGTTTGGTTGGTTGAAGAACTGCTGGGCGAGGTCCATTGCTGGCGGTGCTGTCTGGCGAGGCATGGTCCATTGCGGGTAGGCGTTCATCGTCGAGGGTGACTGATTCTGGAACATGGCGGCGGTTGGGTCGATTGGTGATGCCACGGAGTCGACGTCGAACTCTGTGTAGCCTGTTGAGAAGGACTGGGGTGACATGGTCATCGGGTTGTTGTGCTGGGAGAAGACGGCCTTGCGGTAGTCTGCTTCGAACTCGGAGTGGTCGAGCTCGGAAGAAGAGGCGCGGTCGGAGCGTTCGCAGGAGGAGGCCGAGTCGAGCTCGACACGGGCGGCTGCCTTCTCTACGTCACGTTCTCTTTGTTGCTCATCCAACTGGCGCGCGAGCTCAGCCAGGCCGGCCTCGTCTTCGGGGAATATTGAGTGGACGGGAAGGTCGATGTCGGAGTTGGGTCGAATGCAGCCAAGCTTCTGAGCTATGTTGTGAATGACGGGTTGGCCACGGTCATTGAGCTCGGGCTCGCCAAGGTCCCACTGCTGGTTATTCCTGACCATCGAGTAGAGCTTGTGGACGGTGGCAATGAGGGCGAATTGAGTGTGTTCGAGGACCTCGGCGTAGCCTCTGGGGAGCTGCTTGTATTCTGTCTTCTTACGAACACCGGCGGTGCAGACAAGGCCATCGTCTTTACATCTTTTGCAGGGGAATTCTCCGTCGCACTAGGAGGGTCAGATGGGGGTTGGGTTTGTGGCGAGCCATGGGAGCGTACCTTGGTCTTCTTCATTCTACACCTCTCGCAAGCCTTCCATACTCTCTTATGACGGCCGTCAGCGGACATACCAGTGGCTGAGTGGTCGTGATGTGCGGTTGCGTTATGGGGGCTGGCGCGCTTCGCAGTGTGACGGTTGGGCTTGATGGACTTGGAGCTGGCGGAGCTCTTCCTCGACTTCTGATCCTCCAATGGAGGAGGGGTGGGTAGACCGGTTCCCATGGTTCAGGATTAATAGTTGTGGGATGGGTTGAGAGGATTGTTTGTTTGTGTAAGTTGAGAAAGGGAAGTGAAGGATGTGGATAGTTGTCCAAGAGTCGAAGGGCAAACGGACGTATAAGTCTATTGTGTGCAGGTGGAAGCCGTGTAAGTGAAGTATATGTTGACGAGAACGAGACCCAGTTGGGGAAGGATAACCAAAAAAAGGTACGCGAGTCGGGATGACACAGTCAAGTAGTCCGCGACGCTAGGGTCAAGAAGACTCGGGGACAGTCAGCACGGGTAAGGGTACCAGGATGTAGGGTGTTGCCAAATTATTAATGTCGAGCAGGCTGTCGGGGTGCGTCTATTGTGCGCGCGCGAGATTATGTGACGCGGTACTAGGTAGAAGGCCTCGGAAGCTTTTTAGTGAACAAAGTTCGGTCGCTCGCAATGCCAGGACAGCGGGCTTTGGGCGAAGCAGGGCGTGGGTCTGGCTGGGTGTGGGCGTGGGCGTTGCAGCGGGCTGTCTGTTGCTCCTTGGGTCCTTGTGGGTGCTGGGTGCGGGTGCTGTGCAGAGTTGGAGCGGATGGGGGTATTGCTGGCATTAACGGTCGGCGACGTCTTTATGTCCGAGTTTGCGCGGGCGGGCCCTCCCCCCTTGTCCAGTGGTGTGGAATGGGAATGGGAGATGCCAGAAGAGAGAAGAACAGAATCCTGGTACCGTTTGTACAGGACAAGTTTTGGGATGTAGCGTAGCTTGTGACAGCAACGCGCTAGCAGCTCTTGCGTGAACTAGCCGCTAGGAAGTAGGTCCGCAGCGGAGTTGAGGAAAGCGCGAGAGAGGGATAGGAAAGGGAATGGGGGCTGGTTTGCAAGCCGGCCGACGTAGGGCTTATGGCTGCAAGATAATGGCGGATTGCTGACCGCAGGTTGAGGACGTGTCTCGAGCGGATGTCGATGCCGAGTCTGGTCCAGGTCCAACAAGTACAGGATTGAGGCTATTGGCGCCTTTTGTTTCTATTCGTTGAACCGTAGATGACCAAGGTCCTTCAGTGCGGGCGGATGGGTTCACTTCAAGCCGGTTGGTGTAACAGGACGAGAATTCTGAAATGTGGCCGAGAGTGGGATACGATGGTGAAGCTGAGCTGGTGGTCGTTGTGTGTATGAGGGTGTAAGAAGATCGATCAACACAAGGAGACAAGCGTGTGTCTTAACAATGTTTCGAGGTCGTGCTCTTCTTGGCTTGAGATAAGACAGTCGAGTTGAGGTGTTTGTCCGGGATCGAGATGGTCTTTAAAAAGACGGCATTACATCGGATACAAAGAAGCTATCGACGTTAGGTCGGCGGAGTTGGACTTGTGCTGGAATCAAGGTCCCCGATTCGAAACGTGAATGCCTTCTAACCTCCGTTGTAAGGGAATCCCAATCAGACGGGACAGGCGTTTATATCCACGAAGCAGGGTTATCCACTGCTCGAGCGGGATCCAGAGAATGCGAGCTGTCCATGCTGGGCATGAACACAACATGACATGACGCTGCAATGTACGTTGGTCATGGCCTAGTCTGGGCCAGCTGCCTTGGGGAGGGATTGGACGATACTTTTGGAGGGACGAAGCCGAGTGTGCGCCTCGCTCATGTGGGTTATGCGAGGACAAGGCTCGTAATGGTGCCGTCAAGGGGTAAAAGGCAGGTTGAGCGGGTCCGCTGCGGTGACTGGGCGGTACATACCAATACTTCAGTACATCGGGTGTGGAGGGTACTAAGTCCCCGACGACAACATCTTTGAGTAAGCTCTGCAAGGGTCAGAGAACCAAGCCAACGAGAGGGACAGAGACTGAGAGAGTCTCTCCGAACCAAAACCCCTCCGAGATCTCTCCAATCCCCCACTCGTCCGTACTTCGACCGTGACGGTAGGGCTCTCTCTCTCTCTCTCTCTCTCTTCATCATCGAGTCTCCAAATATACGCTAAACAGCTCCCATCCTGAGTCCTGACGCCGATATGTCTTTGGACCCTCCAATCCGTTTTGGGCAAAAGGGTGTTGCAGTGACCAAAGTGTACCGCAGTAAAGAAATCCGCACTGCGGATTCGCATACATTCCATCTGAGCGAGCTGAGCAGTGCCCGAACCAAGGTTTCGTTCTGTGGGATTGATCAGTCCGTCCCATCGGCGGACTATGACGGGGCCGGTAGCAGTGCGGACAAATCCCACTTGCTTCCCGTATGCCAACAGTCCGGCGTGCTGAGGAGGCCGGCGCCGAGGGCGGGGTCCCTAACTTTGGTCCTACGCAAACGGCAACAACTTCAGCGTATGTAGCTTCGGGCCCGCGATGTTCATCGGCGCGGCGAAATTGCAAGTTCTGGACTCGACTACAGACCAAGATGGAAAGGCAAGACCAAATTGATGACGCCAGAGACCGGAGGGTGCCAGCTGGCGTAGCGGTGCTTGGTAGGCTCCTGAGCGAAAATGCCATTTCGGGAAAGCAGACAGGGAGCTGGGATTGATGATTCATCTGGGTCGCAGCCATTGTCAGGTCATCGGATCACTCCTCTAGTTGCCCAACACCGCCTTTTACGGCTGCCAAGTGCTTCTCTCTATGCGCTTGGATTTTGGTCTGTTCAAGCCACGATGCTTTGCCGGCTTGTTGACAGCCCGACAACCAATTCGTGGTGTTGGCAGTAGAATGGTTCTTTCTCTGCCCAGCAAGGGCGTCTCTCGTCAGCAGCGCTTGAGCGCGTGTGAACTGGCCGCTAGACTGGTTTGGAGAACAGACATGAAAGAAAGGTCGAGCTCAGCTTCATGCAGGGACTTCCTCGTTGTTCGTAACGGCGCTGACAGCCTCGTGGACCTTGTGAAAGGCCGCGGCGGACGGACTTTTGTGTCATCTCAAGTTGATTCATGTTGAAGATCGCATACTGCCGACGGCTACTACTGTCTGCTATGCGCCAAGAACGGCGACTGTCACATCGGCGATGCCTCTTACGGCTGCACAGTGGGCAGGCAGGACGTAACCGCAAAGTCTAAGATGAGGCTGGGTCGAGTCGGAGACGGCATTTTGGCTCGGAGGGAGTTGGGTTGAGGCGAATTGGAACTCGCAACTCAGAGCAAGACGGGAGTATTAAGATGGTCAAGGCCGAATTAAGGTAGGGTGATTCAAACTTCTGGCCAGCGCAACCCTCTGTGCGGCGGGAGCGTGCAGCTAGGTCGTGCCCTCCATCAAACCCATCTGATACTGTGACACTGCCCAAGGGTGCAGGACAACGTCAAGGCGGGCAGTTTCGAGGAGCGAACCTTATCCTCTGTGTTGGAGTAGAAGCCGCCATGCTGTTCCCTGCCGAGGCTGGTGTAGTGGTAGGAGGCTCGCAGCGGCAGCGCGTGGAGCCAAGAATTCATGATCGATCGCGAGAAGATCGGTGACCTGGACGGCGTAAGAAAATCCGGTGAAGTCGAGTAGACATGGTTCGGAGGGTCGACAGCCAACTCGCCGACGGAGCGCGGCAGAGAACAGCGGAGCACGGGCAACATAATTATCTGGACTTCGAGACGTCGTGTGGCCCGTCCTGCGGTTCGGTCAGAGGCTGTTGAGAAGGCCGCACGGAGCATGGGCTCGCCGCTGGCAAGACCAATTCGAGGTTATCAAGGTCAGGGTTTGGGCTGAACGTGTTGCATTCAATGGTTTAATGCAGTGGCAGTCGGCGATGTCAAGCAGGCTCGTTCAGGCCAGGTAATTGGGGGGATGTTGATGACTAAAGTCGGAACGCATCAACCTGAAATGCAGATTAGTGTACCCGTTGTCCTGACTCCTGATGGCCTCGGGACGAAACAGGCGCGTGCCTTCACCACCACCACCATGACCGTTAACGTGGTTGGTGTAGATTGTCGCTCAGACAGTGACTTGCCATTCCAAAAGGGCAGTATCCCGGCCCGTTTGCCAAGGCTTGTGGCATTCTTGCAGTGCAGTGCAGTGCCGCTGGCGTTTGGTGTTGGTACGAGTACGAGCCTCGACCTGCTCAGAATCTTCTGGTTGGCTGCTTATGGAACCGGGCACCAGGCGGAGGGACGCAGGAATAAGCAACGACGATCGGTTTCGTCCAGGCCAAAAGTACCAAGGACTAATTAGACTATTAGCCGTCGACACTGGAGGCGTAAGAGAAGAAGATATGGCTAAGGCAGGGTGCGGATAGAATGGAGAGGTTCACAAGGAGGATCATGTACGAGTTTGACTGTTTCACTCCAGCTTGCAAAAGGCAGGCACAGGTGAGGTAGGTTACCGTAGGTAGGTCACTACCTTATCTTGACGGGCGTGGAGCTGCGCCGAGGTGCTGGGTGGGGCTAGGAGATAACGCTCCTGTCATCACTGCGTATTCCCGGCGAAAGAATTAAGCGATAACGTGAACACACACACACACAAACACTCATAGGCACACTTGCTCGTAGTTAACCTCTCTTTCCGCAAACCTTGGCCTCTTACTGAGAACTTTGACGCCTCACAAGACTGAGGTACTATCTATGCAACCGGAGTCGTCGTACGGATCTTCCCGAAACTGAAAGCCCCCTCTCAAAATGTTCCCGTTGTGAGTCATTGATGCAACAACGATTTCGCAGGTATGCAGCAATGGTCACCTCAGGTCGATCTGGGACCAGAGGGTGTTGACGGCTGGTGACTGCATCTGTCAAATGTGATGATCGAACGCAACATCGGCATCACGTCTTTCTTGCCTCGTCCCGTTTCCCGGTGTCGATCGGTTCACGGGTGTGTCTTGGGCAGATCCATGGAGGCTGGAGCTTCCACGGAGCGGAGATAACAAGTCCGGAGGCGAATTCCGCGTCACCTAATTAGGAGTGTGTTCCTACCGTCGGCATTCCACATACTGCATCCGTAGATGGGTGGTAGGTATACTTCTTCCCGGCAAAGTGCTTAGTGCGTTGGAAAGGTATGAGTTATGAGAAGTCTACAAAGTGCACCACGAGCGGTGTCCTGAAGCAGACCGAAGCGCCAAGGTTAGCCCGGAATAGTGTGCTAGTAGTGAAGCATAGCTTCAATCTAGCTCTCAACACCTGTCGAGGTGATATCATGATGAGATCGCCAGGGAACATCCTGAAGGCAAGCCGATTACCAACGAACCACCATCGGGTGGGCCTGGGCCCCATCGGGAATCAGTCGGCACCGGCGCCGAAGATGAGACGACGGGAATTAGAAACCTCACGGCGGGAAGCTTAGTTAATCGCCGGGGTAAGGTGGGATGGGTTTGAGGTACTGAAGTAAACAATGAAAAGACGGACCACGGTCCACGACACCAACATTGAAGAGCGCGATAACCTCATCCCAGCGCAATCTTAAAGTACCTGTGCTTTCAAATCCCCAAACCGCGAATCCTGTTGGCACAAAGCGCTCAACGGTGGATGCTACTTGCTACTTGTACTACTAGAACGGCACTTGGAAAATTGTGAATCATCGTGGTCTGTCGAATTTTTCTAGAAGGTGTTTCAGTTTCAGTATTTCCGCACTTTCTAAATATCCACCTCAGTCTACACAAGTACCTAGGTATCTATTTGGTGGGCCCCATCTCCTAATTGGGTTTAGAGGGTATCACTCACACACTGACTAATCGGCTTCACTAATGGCAAGTACCTACCGTTCCCACTCGGTCACGGAAATACCTATCTTGGCATGGGACGATTGCGGCTTGAAGAGCAGGAGCCTACTACAGTACCGTAATATCTTTCGATACTCGGAATCCGCTAAACCCCTGAAGACAGGGCTTTGGTAGGCTCAGGTTGGGGTAGTAGTTCTGGTAGTGTGATTTGGACCTATAGAACCCCTACATACAGGGGTGGGCGGATTCCAAGTATCACAAGATTTTACGGTACACTAATTACATAACTCCAATTCCGCTCCGGGAAGGTACGCAGCGAACCGTATCAATGGAGTACCCACCGTACCTTAGTTCGCAGTAATTACCGTCCCTTACCTTTACCTCACCATATCATCAGGAAACCCATTTTATAAAACCACCAAATTTACCATCCTCACGCTTGATCATCGCGTCGTCTGACCTGAGAATACCGGGGCTCCTCCTGCCCGCCGCAGCCACCATCGAACATGCTCGGGGCCGCAGCAGCAATAAGTGTCCCGTAGCGCTTCCGATGACTCCTCGACGCTCCTCGGCTTCTCTTGCCAAGAGCACACATTTGATCCAGTTTATCATCTCATCAACTCAAATTTCCTCGGTGAGGCAACGAGTGCCCTGACTTTATTCTCGGTCTGGTCTCTGCTTGATGACGCCTTTCCCCGCCGTCACAACAGAGACGACATGTTGTCAACAGGCTAAACCCACGACGAAGAGGCCACTAGAGGGTTGGCTCGGATCACCATCCGCCAGAATAGCGCAGCCCATGCCAGCGGATGCCTCCCGTTCCCCGTCGGCTTGCATTATTCATAAAGTTGCCCCGGTCGATCCCTAGGCTGATCATATGGGCCAATAGCAGCGGCCACGGCCGGTCTTCTCTCGGTAACGAGTACGGCCTTTCGGCCTCCGACTTGCACACCCAACCACCGAACAAGCGACCCCAGCCCTGCTTGTCCTCTAACACCTCCTACCTCAAGATGTGCCATTTGGCGACGCGGCGTGCGTGCTTTGACCCCAGGCACACGATTTCGACTTCTTCGAAACCTTTCACAAAGTCCACCAAAAAGATCGGGATCCAAGCCCCTGGCCTCCCCTGGACCCCGATGAATGGACACTTAAAGCCTTCTCGTGACCCCTTTCTTACGCCTCCAGGGTCTTACCCCCAGGGCCCAGGAAGAAGCTGGAATTCCAAAGTCGCCTCTGTCCCCGCCATCGCGCATCTGTCCACATGGATATTGAAATGAGTACATACACACTTGTGTACACTACCGAGTACTTGCAGTCTTGTTGCCATTGCAACCTCGTCCCAACCTCAGCCCAAAACTGAGGAGCAAGGATTCTTCCAACATCGGGCAGCCCGCCGATCCTCTACACTATACGTCGTAATTACGGTGTATCCGCTGTCAGGCAGATAGCGATGTCAACGCGCCCTGCCCAATGCCTGGCGCTACTTTTCCGCGCCCTTTTGTGTGCCTCCAATTATCTGCCAAAAGCGGACTTCGGCCTCTGATAAACTCCAGTTCGGCCGAGCCTCGACTCCACCACCACGTTTCCCATAACGTCTGGTCGAACTATCCCGGCGCGCGATGCTTTTCAGGACTTAGACCAAGATTGCCCTTTGTCTGTCTGGAAGATTTCTAATCGTAGCATCTACCACTAGAAAAACCTTTTTACCGGTGTCCTGGTGCCTGTCGATGAACGTCGGTACTTGCAAGATTGTCCATGTCATCGCCATCTACGTGCCGACAAAACCTTTCGCTGCAGGAGACGTAATCCTAGCATAAAGCTCTACCCAGACTCTTGGGTCCACTATCAGACTCAGTTTTGGTCTCCAGTCTTACATATCGGCCCGCGCTTTTTGATCTACTGCGGTACCAGGCCAAAATAAAAACACCCGGTACATCGCTCACACAGCCATTCAGCAGTTAATCCAGAGCCTCGAGTGGGCCGCCAGTCCCCGCGATACCAGCTCCACAGGTTTTACTTACCCATCATACCATAGTAGACTGCTGACAACCCAAAGGTACGAGATGGTCAACATGGGCCAAGTATCGAACGGCGCCTCCGAGGCTGATGGGTCTTCCTGGCACTCCCTCCTGGGAATTGCATATCACCCACAACGAACAGGTGGATAATAAAACACCGTCTACCGTCCGATGATTGATTGTCTCCAGGGTTGCACGTCTTCCCGCTGAAGGTGGATATTCGGGGCGCATGATCGCGCTGTCCACACTCAAAATTTGATGGGTGTGTGAGTTTACACCTCCTCCGGGGTTTCAAATGTTAGCGCGTGAATTGCCCCAATACTCCCCACCCCAATAACTAGGTTTTTTATAAAAGTCATAACTCTATTATCTTCGCTCAATTTCTAAGGAATTCTAAGGAAAGTGACTTCTAAAATAAAAGCTAATACTTTCCTACTAACGCTAAAAAAAAGAGGGTTTTTATTACTATTACTACTACTACTACTACTACTACTACTACTACAACTAATATAGTAACTTTACTAATTATAATATAGCTATTAACCCTACCCTCAATATATTAATAATAACTTTAATATATAAAATCTTAGGTAGTTAGAGTTATATACAGTAATTTAGGCTGCGTGGCACTTAATCCCGCAGAAATAGGTAAAAGAGCTAGCTCACTTAATAATACGCTAATTACACCTAGTTATTAAGTTAGGTAGAATAGTATTAGCTACTAAATATACCATATAAATTACGCCTATTTAAAAGTACTAATATCACGCCAATCTTATAACTTTTAGGTATAGTATTGTGGGGCAATTCACGCGCTAACATTTGAAACCCCGGAGGAGGTGTACTTTTCAGTCGAGGCTTGTAGTGGGCCTCCTCTGGTAACCTTTTCGTTCCCTTGGACCGATTTCCGGCCCCGACATTTCCCGGTTACGGGATTACCGTGACCGGGCGCTGTGTTCTCTTGGCATCGGCCGGCAACGGACCCCGGAGCACAACGGGATAGATCCACAATTCCGGTGGTGTACCCACTCAAGTCGGAGCCGGATTCCACCTTCCAATCTGCCGTTGATCATTCAAATGGAAGCTAGACGATGGGGGAAGATTGCAATACGGTTGACGAATGAAGCAGACGGCCATCCCTTGGCCCTATGGCTTGATGCGAAACCGATGGCTCTCGAGTCACGCCACCGGCCCCTGTCTGCAGAACACTCGGAAGTGTGGAGTCATTGCCCGTTTTTATCTCCGGGCTGAACCTGAGATTCTTTGGGAGATCTCTGTTACCCATAAAAAGGAAAAAAAAAAAAGGCTTGGAAGACTTTCGGCGGCGGCACCATAGCACATTCGTTACCAAACCAGCCTCCTCGCTCTCTAGTGGACCGCTTCCGATATGCAGAGCCCGATACGTCCAGCGACGTGACAAAGATAATAGCGCATGCATGGAACGACATGGCCCTGCGATTTGTTGGGCATGGGCTCCCGTTCTAGTCATCAACAGCTTGTCAAGGCTCAACACCATTCCGCGGAACACATGGTGCGAGGAAATGTGGTTGCCGTGAGGCTGGATTGACTTCGATCTTGCCGCCGCGGAGTCCATGCGGTGTATTCTCGTGGTCTCACGAAGTATCGTGATCTTCAGTACCATGATGTTTTGACAAGTTGCTGCGCGGAGATGGCCTGGAGGGTGGCCAAATCTGGGGACACGGCATACCAAGCTTTTCCCGCACACCTTAGTGGATTTGGCCATATGTCAGCTGGAGGCTATGACGTTAATCGAGATGATTTACAGGCGATTGGCGGCCATTACATCAACAACTCGTAGCACAAGTCCATCAGCTTTTTTTAATTGGACTTAACAAAGTGTCAACTCCAAGCAGGCCGGCCGCCCTGCGACTTGCATGCTCTCCACGGAGGCCTCAAAATGCCCCATTGTTTACCTCATCGTTTACGAGAAGGAAGGGGAACCGCCGGTTCAAGAGATGAATTGCAGGAAATCCTGCTTCTCTCACGATGCTGCTGAGCTTCCGCGGCAATGGTGCGAAAAGTAACACCAGCCCCTGAAGAACAACAAAAACAACAACAACAACAACAACAACAACAACAACAACAACAAC
>JAXCEF010000257.1:0-78670 GCA_037178605.1 Colletotrichum euphorbiae
TGGTACAAAACTAGTCTGTGCGCGCGCTCACGGCTAAAAGTGGAGGGGGTAAGATGAGCTTTTGCGGAGGGGTAAGGTGAGGTGCAGGCCGCTACGGAAGTCCGCAGCGACCAGTGGCTCAAAACGACTTTCATTCATACAGTTACACCAGGTGCAGCCTGAAGTAAGGTTTTAAGGCTAAATGCAGGCCTCTAATTGGCTGCATCTAGCCTGAAGTGGGTCTTGCTGAGGTGGGACACTGCCCTCCTACCCACAAAAGGTTAACCCCTACTTCTTATTACATACAGTACTCGGCTTATTCCCCTAGCAAAACACACCCACTGTAATTATAGCGCCCACAGCACCCACAGCGACTCGCACCTGCCCACAGCGAATCGCACACCCACTGTAATTACAGCGCCCATAGCGCCCACAGCGACTTGCACGTGCTACAGCGACTGGCACCTGCCACAGCGACTTACACCTGCCACTTTTACCCACATTGGTGATTTCTAGGCCAATCAGAAGCCACTCGCTTACCTAGTTAGGCGAAAGTGCGCTGCGCATGAAGGGGTAAGTGTATTAAGGAAAAAGTCGTTTTGAGCCACTGGTCGCTGCGGACTTCCGTACCCGCCCTCACCTCAGCCTCATCGAGCCACCGATGCTCCCCATGTGGCCCAGCCGGCGGCATCGACAGGTCACAGCTCGTTGGTGAGGTCTGGGATCGACACGTCTGCGAACTGTCCCACCTTCAGATCGCCTGCCATCACGGGACTATGCGTGTCACTTTCGAGCTGGAAGCCTTCCCTCAAGCGGCTTGTTTTCTTCGTGTCCTGCGAATCTTGTTAAGCCCTCGCTGTGCAGATATCATGAGGCCAAGCGCCCTGGTGCGATGGGAATGCCGTCTCCCTCTCACGGCATCCAAGAGCTGATATTCGTTTCATCTTCATTCAAAGTTCTGCTTCTCAGTTCTGTTGGCAGCAAGCTTGCGTCCGCCTCGCTGCTTAGATTCTTCAGCGTAAGACCCGAGATATCTTCAGGTAAGCCCCGGAAACCGGAAACCGGAAACCGGGAACGATGGATCCTTTCGGGCGCGCTTGCGACTAACAGCGTCTTTAGATTTTTGCCTGCCCACTGGCCGCTCACCATGGAAGAAGAGCCTTTAGTCCCCAAGAGTTACGGCACTATGCCTCGTCACCACCCTCATGACAACTCCGTCTTCCCGCCATCACTACGCGGGAAACGCATCTTGCTCTGCACCGAGTCCTTCGGCCCTGTGAATGGGGTTAGCAGAACGACCTTGATGCTCGTCGAGCACCTGCGGTCGCAAGGCGCACTCGTCGCTGTCGTCGCACCACATAACCACACCAAGCACAACACGTTCGCCCCCTCTTCGAGAGACGATAGCCAGGTCGAGGTACGCCTTACGGGATACCCGCTGCCGTTCAACCCCGAGCTCTCCGTCGTATACCCCGTGCGCGTTTCCACCCTTTTCTCGAGAACCTTTGGGTCAGATGCCCCACCCGACTTGATATATCTCGCATCGCCGGCGTCACTCGGCTTCCAGGTGATGCTGCAACTACAGCAACAACCAAAGGAGAAGCGCGTGCCTGTCATCTGCAACTTTCAGACTGACTTGGCTGGCTATTGCGCCATCCTGTTTCCCCATCCATTCAGTACTTTGGCCGTTTTCGCATTCTTCATGGTCCAGAGCTTTCTGTTCCGCCACGAGTCCGTCAACACCGTCTTCTATCCTTCGCGTTTCGTGCGCAGGTATCTTGAGGCCCAGGGCGTCCAACGTTCCAAGATGGAGCTCCTGCAGCGCGGCGTCACCACAGACGCGTTCCGGCCCGAATTGCGCAGTGAGGCGCTGAGGAAGCGGATTGCACCGAACGGGGAAATCATCCTGATCTGTGTCTCCAGAGTAGCGGGTGAGAAAGGGTTTGGGTTCTTGGCCCGAGTCGTCAAGGAACTGGATGCGCGAGGGTTTCGATTTAAGCTCTACGTCGTCGGTGGCAACCGCAATCCAGACGTCGAGAGAGAAGTGCACGAAATATTTGATCCTCTGATAGAACAGGGCAAGGTCATATTCGCAGGCTTCAAGACGGGCAACGACTTGGCGACTGCATACGCGTCTGGCGACATCTTCCTTCACTGCTCCGTCACCGAGACCTTCGGCCTTGTCGTGCTAGAGTCGATGGCTAGCGGTGTTCCTGTGGTGGCAAGAGACGAGGGCGGGCCAAGCGACATTATCGACGACGGCCGCTGTGGATATCTCGTGCCACCTGATGACCTCGACTCGTTCGTCGATCAGGTCATGTATCTCTCCAAAGACCGTGAGTGCCGACAGGCCATGGCTATCCAGGCCAGGGCCAAGGCTTGCGATGCTTCTTGGGAGAAGATTAACAATCAAGTCGCCTGGCGAATGGCTGACACAATCGAAGAGCGCGAGCGCGAGAGGGCCCAGATCGGCCACCAGAGGACGTCCATCGCCATGCAAGCCACCAGACTAGTGCCCGTGTACGGTTGGGTGCTTATGAACAGTGCTGTCCGAGATGTACTGGTCGGAAGAATCGTGGATGCCAAGCTCGCCGGCGGATTCTCTGTGGTGATGCTTTTTTGGTGCTTCACGGGGATTTATTTGGCGTTCACCGAAGTCAGTCTGTGGTTTAAGGGTATGCTGCCACGCATCTGGGGGCGAGAGCGAAGCCAGGTTACTGCGATCTGAGAAAGCTTAGTGTCATGTTTGATTTGCGGTGCGAGGCGTTTATCCTGGGGAGGATTTGTGAATGGGCATATTGTGGCTTAGTATTGGTGTTTGGCGAACGTTTGGTGGGATGGAGAGGGGCTTGACTTAAGCGAGGAACACTTTCCTCGTCAGCTTGTTCGGATAACGAAGTCAACCGACGAATAGGACAGTATGAGAATTGTTGACATTGTTACCCTTGCATCCGTCATAGCGCTTTGCCGTGATAGCCAGCTCCATTAGAGGGCCGCGTCATTGTAGATCCGTGAGACGCCAACGCGGAAGAGATTCTCGAGCAGAGACCGTACCACTACCACCGCCACCTTAATACGACGACTATCGAAATCGTCAGGGAGGCGTTGCGGAAGGTGGGAGTTCGAGCCGCGGTGAGAGCAGTTCGCGAGGCAGCTGGGATCTCGAAACAGGTCGTACCAACCGGACCCAGGCGTGTAAGATGGTGTTTCGAACGCCGGAGGTGGGAGTTGGCGTTAGTTTCGCGGCAATAGTTTCGTTGCTTTTGTCGGCGCGAAAGCGATGATAGCGGGTCTGGACTAGAATCAAATCGTGTTGGCTGGTGGTCCGGCAGACAGTAACGGATCGTGGGGGACGTCGCTGATAGAGGAGGATCGACGATTCTTCACTGAAAACGGCCCAGGCACGCAAACCCCAGTATCCGGGTTCTATCACAAAAGGCTAGTTTAGTTAGCTAATAAATATAGTCTTAAGCTATCTTCTTAAGTGATTTGATTACTACCTCTTCCTACTATATAGTAATAAGTAGTATAGAGTAGTAATAATAGGAAGTATAAAGTAATTATATAGTAATAAATATCTTTTTATTAATTAGTAGTTTCCCTCTCTTCTATTAGTATATTTATAGATATAATGTATTATTAATAAGGTTATCATTAGTTCAGTTAATAATATTTAAATATTACTATAGGTAATTCTAGTTTATAGTAGAGTCTGTGATATTGATAATGCTTATATAAGTTATTATAGTATTTTAGCGTTATTTATAATTGTTTATTATCTCTACTAGTTATTTATTACGTTATATATTAAGCAATATATTATGTAAAGCTTAAGTTACTAGATCTTATTATAGGAAATAGAGTAAAAGTAATATCTTTTACTCCTATATCTTTGAAATACTATATCTCTATAATTATAAGAGATATAATAATATAAAGTATATATTTAAATTCTCCACTTAATTTCGCATCGAATAGTATATGGTTTACTGCTATATAAATAGAGTAAAACCAATCTAAATATAACCTAGAAATAACGTATTTTAATACGTATTATATTTAAGGTTTTATTACGCATTAGCGCATGCAGCTATGCAGTAGCTTGAAACTATACAAATATGCATTAGCGCGAATCACGCATGAATGCATTAGCGTAAACCTACGCTTAAATGCATGAGACTATAGCGTAAAACTGCGCATAGGTGCATTATATACACTCAGGCCGCTTAAGCGCAAAACTAACGCTTATACTGCTTAAGCGCATACGCCCTAGCGTGCGCTAGCTTGCGCTAGCGTAGCTGAGCGTATCTTAGCGCCGAAAGCGAATGCGAAGCATATTGCGAATTCGAAGTCTTGCGGGAAAAAAGCTGGATATATATGCCTACCTTTTCCCCCAGCTTTTTAGCCTTCTAGATACGAGTATCGACATATAAAATATATATCTATTCATATCTATATTTTCTCCTCTATCTGAATATTATGCATTAAACCCGAAAAGCTACCCTTATACACTATTCCTTGCCAGAATTCTATTTATATTATACTGGAATCTTTTCAACCTCTCCTTCTACTTTCATCTCCGTGCTTACACTTATAATCCTAACTTATAACTTAAGGTTTAATCAATTTCTTCTTCTTATTATAAGGGTCTCAAGAGAGTTAATAGTATTTAGAAGTTAACTATTAAGCTATTTACGAACCCCTTTTGTTACGGCATTACACGTGTGCATCCTATGTAGTGCCATAGCCAGGTATATACTGCCATTAGTCACTGCCTAGCCGTATATATAGACCACTTGCGCGCGCCTGCGCGCAGGTCTCTCTTAGCGAGAATCAACCCAATACATCACCTTATATTCTAATATCTATTATAGGCATTATTTGGGAGACATTATGATATAATAAGGTATTAGGTAATAATATAATAGATATAGGAGTTAATTTGAGGTCTTTTGAGATAATTAAACCTTATTAAACTTATCTTATTATATAATAATTAATCTAGGTAGTATGGAAGAGCACCTCTTATAATACTTAACACTAAGATTATTATCTAAAATAGAGAGTAATCCTCTCTTTAAATAGTAGCCTTATTAATCTATAGTTATATAGTATAGCTATAAGTAGTATAATAGTAAAGTTAGCCACTAATTAGTATTAGTTTAATATAAGTAGTTACTATACACGCGCGTAGCCCTAATATATATATTGCGTATTAAAGCTATTCTATATGCGAGTATATATAGAAGTGTAAGTAGAGATAACTACGCGAGCAGTAGTATTCAACTTTATTAGGCCTGTGATATAGTCATATGAAGTATATATGTAACTGTACATAGCAGAGGCTCTGTTCTGCTACTTTGCGGGTTATAGTGTTGGCGTAATAATTATAGTTTAGTTATTTTATTTATTTAAGCTGCTTTATTCTCTACTAAGCCTAGTAAAATACTTAAAAATAACAATAAAAAAGAATTAAATAGTATATCTCGATAGTAGAAGCTTAATACTAGAGGCTAAGTTTATATTTAGCTAGGGTAATATAATTTAGAGCCCCTTTTATAAGAAGCTCTAAAGTCTACTACATTTCAATATTAACCTTGATTATAAAATTATAAGTATTAATATATTAATAGTATTACAATATAGCTAGATAAGTATTTTTACAGCTTTATTAATTATAGCTATGGTTCTATAACTCTAAATTAAACTTAGAAACTAAAGGTTAAGTTACTACGTCTTATAACTTAATATATATTATAGAGGAGCTAGCTAAACTATTATACTAAATACTTTTAGAACAAAGTATTAGGGGTATTAATAATTTATAATAATTTACATTAGATATATGATATAAGTAAGGTTAAGTAATAAATATAAAAAATAATTGTAGTAGAGAATATCATAAAAGAGTATTAATTATATAAGTCTAAATGTTATAATAGCTTTATTTTAAGATCTGAGAGAGAATATTAAGCTAGATAAGCCTATATTATATAAGCGATATTTATATAGCCTAGATATCTTAGTGCCTATATTTATATCTAAATATATTATATTAGTATTACTTACGTGTTGTTCTTTTTCTTTTGTGTTTGTGCGCTTATGTGTTATTCTAGCTACACACATATCTCAATAGATCACATTATTCATCATGATCGCCAGCCATACTGTTGCTCAACACAGGGCTGCAAATTGGGTGAGGGTCCACGGTCATTGGCATCCTCTAATGGCTGTAGGCAATGGAATGATCAAAATTGATAACCAGGTCAAGCCAGGGCTCAGACGTGAGGAAGCCAAGCTTTTGATGACAGGAGGTTAAAACTGAGGCAAGGATAGGTAGGTATCGTACAGATGGATAAAAATATGAAACGCAGGTGGTTGACGAGGGTGAGAATCCCGTCCTGAGGAAGGGTAAAGAAGGTGTGGCTAGTGCGCAGATGCCTGTCGCCTCTTACGTAATTGGCCTAGAAAGTGTGGCCAGTGTGGCTGATGTTCACAGTACGTAGCTTTTCAGGGCCGCTCGGAACAGCCCGAATCCCCGATCGCCGCTGCTTTCAGGCGCCGCGCGCGGCAGGCCACCGGTCTCTCTGGTAGAGCAGGGCCCGTCGGTGAAGAGCACTGGATTTGAGTTGACTAATGGATTACAGACGTCTTGTCAAATTTGACACCCGGTGAGAGCTAGGTGATGATGCAGCCACTCAAGGGGGAGTATGGGTTGATGGTGTTGAGTTGCGACCCTGTATTCGGGCAGACGAATGGGCCGGAGATTCTGTTCTTGGACTAACTGTCCGTGAGGAGTTGAGAGGCCAAGAATGAGCAGACGATGAGCTTCCAAGATCTGCTAACCGCCATCGCCACACGCGCTAAGACCACGTCGCTGACTTGAGCCGATTTTGTGCAGCGTCATTGGCGGATCGGATAACTGTGCAGCGCACCTCGAAAACCTAGAACCGGTGGCTTAAGGCGCCGAAGCCAGCTCCTCCCGTCTGTCGTCTCCCTGTTGATTTGGACCTCTGCTTTCGCAACCTTCGGTGGTTGTCCTGGATGGCTTTGTGTGGAGGAGTTGAGAGCTTCTTCTGCTCGCAACGACGGTGATGACATAAACACTGCTGACTTTGCACCAAGATAAATGTATATGACCTCCCTGGACAGAAGACCCCACACTTTGGACCCCAGTCGATCCACTCTGAGGTCGCCATCGGCCAATCAAAGTGACAAATCAGCCAGAAACTGACCCTCGAACGACGCTTGTTCCATCTCCAGTCGATCCGACAATGCCATGGGCTGGCTGGTCAAAGGAATCAGAGGGATAGGCTCGCGAGGCTCAGGCACAGCGCACGCCAGCAAAACCTTCCTGTCCGGGGCGCGTGCACCACCCAGCCCCTCCTTTTTTTTCCTGCTGCTAGATGGTGACGCGGGAAGTGTCCATCTGGTACCTGAGTACCCCTCTTCGGCACCCTCTTAAGCCAACTCGGGCAGTGCGTGCGGCGGTGGCTACAGTCGATACCCTGGTAAATAGATGACCCTGAAAAGTCATATCGCCCTCCAAATGCATACGCATGTCGTGCCTATGTTATTTTATATGGGCGAAACACTAGAAGCTACATATATATATAATATATACGGCCTCGTATTTTATTTAGTAGAAGAGCGCAAGGTAGGGGAATTTAGTTATGTTATAGAGCTAAGATAAGAGAGTAGCAGGGAGTATTTAGTATTAAACTTTTCGCTCTATTACTCTCTATCTCTTAAGGCTATTACTAATATTGATAACCTCCTTTAGTTTATAGAGGATTATAAGTACGTTACTATTATAGAGGTAGGTATATTAAGGATATTTGAAAGTTACTTACTCTAGCGGCAATAATAGTATAATAAATAAAGGTTTATTTAGAACTTTTTTATACAGTTATAATTATTAGATTTAGATAAACGTTTTTTATATTTAAACTTGTTTTTTTAGATAGTATTGCGGACTTAATTACAAATTGAAGCAGTGTTTTAAAATATGCAGTTTTCTCTCAAAATACATGTGGGTATAGTGCCCGACTCTGATGCATTTACAGGGGTATCGACTGTACTATGGTATGATGGGTAAGCAAAACCTGTGGAGCTGGTATCGCGGGGTCTGTCGGCCCACTCGAGGCTCTGGATTAACTGCTGAATAGCTGTGTGAGAGATGTACCAGCCCTGGTTTGCCTGGCCCGCAAACACCTGACAGGGTGGTTTTATTTTAGCCTAGTACTGCAGTATATCTCGCGTAGTTATAATGATGCTATAAGTTAGGCGAAAGTTATACAGAGGCCCGTTACCTAGTAATATAGCGAAATATATCTTTAATTATAATGAACTAAATTTCAATATAATATAATACTAGTAAATTTCTCACTCTAGAATGCTTATTTATTATTTATGAATAATATGTATTATTTACCTATATAATACTACTCTTAAAAGAGTTATTAACAAAGTTACTTAATGTTAATAAAATCCTGAGTATAGGGTAATAAAACTAAGATTAAAACAGTATATATAGAGTTATTATTTAGTAAGGTCTAAATTTAGTTATAGATAGTAATTAAAAGCCTTAGTAGATACTTATTCTAAGTTAATAATACTAAGAATAAGCTATAAGTATTTAAGAAGAATTACTATTTATTATAAGAGTTATACTTATTGAATCCTTAATAATATATATATCTAAAAGCTCTCTAAAGCTTAGTCCTGTTTATTATATTATAGTATTTAAGTATCACGTTAGTAAGAGATAGATAGTGAGGAGGTTATTAAAAAAAAGGTAAAGTCTCTAACTAGAACTAGGAGGCGCTTCATAAGAGATATTACTAGCTAAATCTTAATAGATTTAAGCTACCTTATTTATAAGAGGGATTTGTAGAACTTCTTACTATTATCAGGATCGGTGTTTCTTTATAAACTTAAGAACATTCCTAATATATATTATGTAGAGGTCTAGTACAACCCTAATATAGATAAGATTAATATTGTATTTTAGATATACTCATAATATCTTGGAACATAGTAATAAAACCTGGAGCTATTATTAATAGATAATACTTATAGTTTTAAGTTATATGTATAGTATAATAAGTAAAAAAGACTTATATATTAGAGGTAGATAACTTAATCTAATATACTATAATTCTAGATTACTAGAATAATATATCCTATATGTAATATTTTATATAGCCTTTTATTTAGTATTAAGGAAAGATGTGGTTTTATTTAAGTAGGTACTTAGCTACTTAAAAGCAGCTATAACTACTAAAAATATCTTACTACTAAAAAAGTAATTTCAGATTTTAATACTATTTTAAAAAGATAATAACAGTTATATTTATTACTATACCATATTAAATTTATTTATAGTATATATTTAAACCGTAGTATTGAGTTCTAAGTATTAAATCCTAAGTAAAAATAGAATAATATCTTAGAGGAGGAGTTTTCAATAGAGATATAGAAGTTAGGATGTGATTTACTAAATAAACGCTAGGTCAATAAAATTAAAGGTCTCTAATGTATTAAAAAAAACTTATAAGTAGGTTCTAAAAGTTCTTTTATTTCTAGCTTTTTACTAAATATTTCGCCTAACTATAGTAATGAGGCTAACGAGCTGGTAGCAGCCTAACTTATCTCACCTAATATTTTACTTGATAATAACTCTACTTATTATAACTCTTCACAATCAATTATTTTATTATCTATAGTAACTAATAATAACTTTGTTTATTCTGCTAAAAGCTTTTTACTTACTTAGAAGGAGGCTAATTATATGCTAATAAAAGCTATATTTAAGGGATACTAGGCTAAGTTAAAGCAGGTTTTACTAATTGACCTCACCTTATCAATTACCTTACTAATATATACTTTCTCTTATATAATAGTTTATTAAGTATACTGGAATGGGACAGGATGGCTTGGCTGTTCAGTCAGCAGGCCCACTGTCAATGGGGTCTAAAAGCGGAAGACTGCGATGCGGGGAGGGGAGGAGGAAGGGCACGTTCTTTTTATCATCATCATCATCATCACCATCATCCATAGTATTTCCGGCCTCAAGAGGCTCGTACCTTAATAATCCGACATACGATTTCCACGATATCTCTTTCATTTCAAGCCCAATTCTTCCCATTATTTCTGATTAGATCTGCGAATCGCTACGCGCATCTTTTGAGCCTACTTTTATTATTCCTATCCTTTCGTGGGTAGTGTTGTGTTGTTTGCTATCTTTGCAGTCCCCACTGGGCTCCTGCTCTTCCCAATACAGTAAAATCTCTACATAACTATAGTATTAAAGTTACTTTATATACTAAGGTAGCTTATATAGAGCTTAAGAGTTACCTTTATAACTACCTTATGAACCTTTATGTCCTTTATATAGCTATTATTATAATAGTATAAAAATAAAGAAGCGGCTTATTAATACTATTAGTACTTAAAAGCAATATTTTAAGCTTATATATAGTTCTACTGTTATAATAGTAGTATTAGTTCTTAGAATTAGTTTCAAAGCTATTAATAAGTTATACGTGAAGTACTTTACTACCTATAAGGTTTTAAAGATATAAACGTCGCACTTAGTACCTCAATTAATGTATAAGTAACTTTATTGAATAATAAGGCTTAGTCTACTACTATAATCTTCTTAACTACATTACACTTTGTAGTTTAATATAAAACTTAATATATAATAATGTAAATATTTTCTAATAGCTTAATTAAACCCTAGTTTAATTACTTCTACTCATCCCTATTAATAAACTAACTAGTATATTTTTTATAGCTATAGATTGCTTCTTTCTATAAGGCTATATAAGAGCTTAATTCTAATATAATTATTATATAAAGAAACTAATAGTAAGTAATACTAATTAGTACTAATAATAATACTCTCTTTCCTACGCCTTCCTAACTTTTCAGTAGTATTATAGGCTATGCCCTATTATATAGGCTATGCCACAGTCGCATTAATAGGCGAACACATCTATCTTAATTGCAGCTAAGCAACAGGTGCATAACTTATTATTATATACCTTTTGCGTATATAGTCTATTTAGTAATACCGCTGCGCACGCATAGCGCATATACTAAAAGCTAAGATACTATCAGCTGCAGCACTACGCCCCTATAGAGCCCGCCCTTCATATATAATAAGTTAACCTAAAGGTCTAAAGTTTAAATTCCATTGCTTATAATGCGGATTTTAGGGGTAGCAATACTTAAGTAAGTATAGAGTAAGTCCCTATATTATAAGTCTATAACGAGTAGATATATATAGCAGATAGGAGATAGTATTATAGGCTATACCCTATTATTTGCGAAGGGCTGGACCTGAGTCTGTGCGACAAGAGGTAGCGTAATACTATTTATTTGAAGCTGAAGAGGAAAAGAAAGAGTTTTCCGCTTTAGTAAGGTTATGCTAGGTTTATAGGTAGCTACTAAGTGGGCCCTAGGAGCGGTGAATCTGGGTAGAAGCCTAGATGGTTCTAACTACGTGTAGCCATTCCCTCCCCCGGCTGGGGGCCCTCTAGGTAAACACTGGGTTGCTATTGTTAGCTATAATCGGCTTATATTTATATTCATACTTACTTGCTGCTTTAGTCTCTATAACGGCCTCTACTAGCTCCTAGGTAGGCTCTATATACTCTTCCTACTTGACTAGTGCGTCGCGCTGTCGCCCCCTCCCTATGACCCTCTATTATGCTGCGTAGACCTTCTCTACGCGCTATTAAAATTCGCTATTAGTAGTAATAATTAGTAGCGGCTGTAAATCTATTTATAACTAGGTAGGTAAGAGGTCCTCTAGTGCTCTCTAGAGAAAGTTAATATAGAATCTTAGGTAGATATTCTCTAGAATATCTAGTTCTATAATATAGGAGGTTAGTATGCCTATATTATATACTTATAGTATAGCTATAAGAGTTTCTTGCTAGGCCTAGGGCTTTTATAGTTTGCTATTAATAACTAGACCTTATTGCTTACTTAGTATCTCTCTATGGGGGACTTACGCCTATTTACGTCTTTCTTACTTTATTACTAAGCTATTATTATACTAGCCTAAATAGAATTTACTATATCTTTAAGCCTATTTATTAGGAGGGTAGCTACTAATTATTCTATAATAGGTATATTAAGCTCCTCTTCTATAATTAGTATAGAGTTAGTATAATATCTATACTCTAGTAAAAATGAGAAGAGTCTAGTTATACTACTAAGCCTATTCCTAAGCGCTAGTTAGGTAGCGGGGAGTAATTTTCCCTAGTTTTTCTAGGCTTATATTATATATATCTATAAGATAGCCTAGATCTCCTAGTTTTATCTCTCTATCCTACTATTAGTTTTTAGGTAGTATATTATACTTAGTAGCTAGGTTATTTCTATAAGGCAGCAGAACTTAGCCTAAAAGCAGCTTACTTAAGTAGTTCCCTAGTTACTAATAACATTACGCGGGAACCTATAGAAATAGAAGTAGTAAGTTAAGAAGTATTTAGTATAAGCTTCTACCTCTATAGTTTCTACCTCTTTAAGTACTATAGATTTATGAAGTTAGTTTACTATTACCTATAAGTAGTAACTACTATTATTCTTTATAAGTAGTAGGTTTATAATAAAATCTATAGAGAGATTAAAACATAGCTAGTTAGGTACTAGTAGGGACTTAAGGAACCCTTTCTTTACTTTTCTCTAGATATATATTCCTCTATATATATTATAGTTCTATATAAACCTTTATATAGTTTGGGACTAACTTAGCTAGTAGAACTATTAGCTTATTTTTTTAAGTGTGCTATTACGACTTAGGTAGGTAGTTATAATTGAGTTATAGCTCTACTAGATAGTTTTAGTGTGGAGCGCTTTTAAGAAATTATTATTAATTTCCCCACTAGATACTTATAGCCTCCCCTAGAAGGTTAGCCTCCTGAAGTTATTAATATTATATTTATTAAGCTAGATCTTTACTCTAATATCTAGTAGGAAGCTATATAGCTATTAAGTAACTATATTATAGGCTGCTCTATAAATAGCGTTATTCTTTACTATCTTCTACTATAGTACTTATAGCTCTAGGGTTTTAGTAAAAACTATAGCATCTGGGATATCTAGGTAGCCTGCTAGTGCCTAGTTTCTCCTCACTAGGGGGCTAGTAGCAGGGTCTCCTTAGGATTATATGTAATTAGGTATTAGCTATAGGACTCTTACCTACTTCTACTTATTATTCTATCCCTGGGGTATATCCTGCTCCAGCTAAGAGAGAGTATTAGGGGCTATTACCTCCCTACTAGAGTAATACTTAATATAGAAGTTATATTAGAATAACTCCTCCGCCTACCTACTTTAGTATTCTATAAGGTATTATATTTTTATGAAGTATTTAAACCTCCAGTAGTTTATTAATACGTTAAAAGTAGGGATATTATATAGCTCTACTCTCTATATATAGACATAAGATAGTACTACTAGTAGCTCCTTATTATAGATAGAGTAGTTATACTCTACTAGTAATAGCTTTCCTTAGTGAAATATTACTAGGCGCTAGGTACTCTCTAGGTTAGCTTAGGAGAGTACTTCTCTAAGGGTAAACTTAGAGTAGTTAGTCTTAATTACTATTTTATCCTCTGGGTTAACCTAGCGAAGGACTAGTTAGGTGCCATATAGCCCCTTAAGCTTCTTAAATATTTTATTTTAATCTCTTCTTTAGTAGAATGCTATATTCTTTTTAGTAAGCTATTTTAGTAGCTTAAAAATATCCCTATAACTAGATATAAATATACTATAGTAATTAATAAACTCTAGGAAGCTCTAGACCTATCTAAGTGAGATAGGGAGTTACAATTTAGTGATTACTTAGAGCTTTTTAGGCTTATAAGAGAGGCCCTTTCCAACTGTTATAATAAACCCTATATACTTAACCTTTTTAACTAAGAACTAATATTTTATGGAATTAAAATTAAGTCTAGCTACTACTAGGCTCTAGAGAACCTCCTAGACCTTCTTCTTATAGTCCTCCTTTATTTTATCTAAGTAGATTAATATATTATCTATATAAGCTATAATAAAATTATCTAAGAAGTCTTATAGTATACTATTAATATATTATTAAAAGCTAGTGAGGGTGCTATTTAGCCTAAAGAGGTATATTACCTACTTAAATAATCTATACTAAGTATAAAATACTATTCTCCTCTAGTGCTCTTTTATAATTTATAGCTTATAGAAAGTAGCTATTATATCTAACTTTATATACTAGAGATAGGTTGAGCGCTGCTACCCACTAGTTGCTAAGATAGTTAATAAACTAATAGCTAATAGCTAAGGCGAGCTATTATATGCCGACTTAGTAATAGTATTAAACTACCTCTAGTAGTAAATATAGGAGCTATAGAGGGGTAACTAGTAATTAGCTATGCCCCCCCAGATAATTACTACTAGTGGACTACTAGTAATACCTAGTATAATAACCTAGAAGCTACTACTCTTACTCATAAAGTTCTCAGGTTAGTAGAGAGAATATACCTTATAGGTAGAATAGATAAGATATATTCTCGCAATTAACTAGGTCTTTTATCTCATAGATATAGAGGTGTAGTATATTATTAATTTATACCTAGATACTAACCCCTAACTAGTAGTCTCTACTTTCTATAAAGTAAGTAGTGAGGGAGGGAAATATAACCCTAAGGATTTTTTAGCTTATTTTAACTAAACCTAAAAGAATTATAATCTATAGCTTTAAGCGGTAGCCTAACTATAGACTCTCTAGTAAAGAGAGATAGAGTCTCTTTTAGCCTTCTTGCTGAGATTTAAGTAGACTCTAGCTGATGCGGGGGGTAGTAACTAGCCTAGCTAGGTCTAGATATCCCTCCTAGAGGCTGCTCTTACTCCTAGGCTAAAAGACTAGTTAATTACTATTAACCTACCTTCTAATTATAGTAGGTAGCTCTTAAAAGTTTAGAATATTACTTAGAAGGTTAAATACTAGAAAGCCCTAAGCTATCTGTAAGCGCCCTACTGGAAGCTAGTAGCTAAGGATGCTAATAGAGATACCTATATAACTAGAGTAGTATATATCTTGAGGGTAAAAGAGAAATATTGCCCCTAATAGGACTTAGAATTATTCTCTAATAGCTACTTAGTATATCCCTAGTAGTAAAGGAATAAGAATACCTACCCTAAGGATACTTATACCTATTATACCTATAGAGTTAAGGGCTATATTATATAGTACTACTCTATAAAGGATAACTAGCTACTAAAAGTTACTAAAGTTAGGACTCTAAAAGTTAACTCTACTAACTAAGAGGAGGAGGAGGACTACTAGGTAGAGATATACTCCTCTGAGGATAATAAAGAGTTAGGAAAAGACTAACTCTATAGCAAAATTAGGCCCTAGAGCCTACTAAGAAGGAGATATTAGGTTAGGAATAATATAAAATAGAATAGCTAGTAGATAGCGGACCTACTATTATATAGGTTAGAGTTAACAAAGAATATTTAGCTTACGCCCTGGTTAATACTAGTAGTAATATTTATATAATAATTAGCTAGTTTCTAGCTTAATACCTCCGCATTCTATATATTAAGAAGAAGTAATAACTTATAAGGGGGTATATCCTTAGTAGTTCTTTACTAAGTAACGCCCTAGGTATAGTAGCCTTTAGTTTAGAGATAAGTAGCTATATCTAGTATATATTTATATATATAATAGAAGGCCTTAATCTAGAGATCCTATTAGAATAGCTATAGATAGAGCAGAATAAGGTTATATATAATACTATAACCTACTAGGTGCGCTATAGCTAGGGCTATATTAGGCTATATCTAAAGGAGTAGGAAGAATTAACTCTTATAATAGAGATAAGGGCTATGAGATTCCTAGACGCCGCGCCATTCTCTACAATCTATTAATACCTAGTGAGGAGGTGGGGTAAGTACTAGGGAGGCGCTATAGAGGCATAAGTTTAGGCAGTTAGCCTAGTAGATATTAAGAAGGCCCTCAACTCAAAGCTAAAGAAGGATTAATAATATAGGGTACTAGCCTAGATCCTAGAGGAGTTTCCCAGCTTATTTAACCTAGATAAGGCCCACCTACTTTCCTCTAGCTAGCCTAGAGCAGACTACTAGATTAACCTTATCTCTACTCTAAATAGGAGAGAACTACTACTCTCCTAGGGACCCCTTTATAGTATATTGCGGGAGGAACTACTACTACTTAAGAATACCCTATAGGACCTCCTAGATAAGGGGTTTATTTAAGCTAGTAGCTTACTAGCTAGTGCTTTAGTGCTCTTTATAAGGAAGCTAGGTAGAGGTATTCACTTCTATATTAACTATAGGGCTCTAAATATAATTACTAAAAAGGATTAATACCCCCTATTATTAATCTCTAAGATATTATACCACATTAGCGCAACTAAATAGTATATAAAGTTAGATATAATAGCTACCTTCTATAAGCTATAGATTATAGAGGGTCACTAGGAGAGAATAGTATTCTATATTTAGTATAGTCTATTTAAGTAGGTAATATGCCCCTTTAGCTTTACTAGCACCCCTACTAGCTTTTAATAATATATTAATAGCATACTATAAGACTTCTTATATAATTTTATTATAGCCTATATAGATAATATACTAATCTACTTAGAAAGAATGAAGAAGAACTATAAGAAGAAGGTCTAGGAGGTCCTCTAGAGGCTAGTAGTAGCTAGACTTAACCTCAATTCTATAAAGTATAAGTTCTTAGTTAAAAAGATTAAATATATGGGGTTTATTAAAATAATAAGGAAGGGCCTATCTTATAATCCTAAGAAGCTCTAGGCGATTGCTACGTAGCTACCTCCTATCTCACCTAAAGGGGTCTAGAGCTTCCTGGGGTTTACTAACTACTATAATATATTTATATCTACTTATAGGGAGATTATTAAGCTACTAATACAGCTTACTAAGAAAAATATAGTATTCCGCTAGAGGAAGAACTAAGATAAGGTATTTAAGGAGCTTAAGTAGCTATTTAGTACCTAACTAGTCCTCTACTAGTTTAACCCAGAGGATGAGATAGTAGTAGAGACTAGCTACTCTAGGTTTACTCTTAGAGGAGTGCTCTCCTAAGCTAACCTAGAGGGCACTAAGCGCCTAGTAGTATTTCACTTAAGGAAGCTATTACTAGTAGAGTATAACTACTCTATATATAATAAGGAGCTACTAGTGGTCCTATTTTATCTCTATATATAGAGAGCAGAGCTATATAGTATCCCTACCTTTAAGGTACTAATAAACTACTAGGGGCTAGAATACTTTATAAAAAAGTAATACCTCATAGAACGTTAGAGTAGGTAGGTAGAGGAGTTATCCTAGTATAACTTCTATATTAAGTACTACTCTAGTAGGGAGGTAGTAGCCCCTAATACCCTCTCTTAATAGGAGCAGAATATACCCTAGGGGTAAAATAATAAGTAGAAGCAGGGAAGGGTCCTATAGCTAATACCTAATAACGCATAACCCTGAGGAAACCCTATAGCTAGCCCCCTAGTGAGGAGGAACTAGGCGCTAGCTAGCTACCTAGATATCCCAGATATCCCAGATGCAGTAGTCTTTACTAGGGACCTAGAGCTATAGGCACTATAGCGGGAAATAGTAAAGAATAACGCTACCTATAGAGCAGCCTATAATATAGTTACCTAATAGCTATATAGCTTCCCGCTAGATATTAGAGCAAAGATTTAGCTTAGTAAATATAGTATTAATAACCTTAAGAGGCTAACTTTCTGGGGGAGGCTATAGGTACCTAGTGGAGAGTATAATAATAACCCCTTAGGAGCACTCTGCACTAAGATTATTTAGTAGAGTTGCAACTTAAGTATAACTACCTACCCGGGTTATAAAAGCACCCTTAAGATAGTAAGCTAATAGTTCTACTAGCTAGGTTAGTCCCAAACTATGCGAAGGTTTATATAGAACTGCGATATATATAGAGGAATATATATCTAGAGGCAAGTAAAGAAAGGGTTCCTTAAGCCCCTACTAGTACCCAACTAGATATACTTTAACCTCTCTATAGACTTTATTATAGACCTACTACCTATAAAGGATACTAATAGCTACTACCTATAGGTAATAGCAGACTAGCTTAGTAAGTCTATAGTACTTAAAGAGATAGAGACTATAGAGGCAGAGGCCTGCGCTAAACGCTTCCTAACCTGCTACTTCCGCTTCTATAGGTTCCCGCGCAGTATTATTAGTAACTAGGGGACTAACTAGGTAAGCTACTTCTAGGCTAAGTTCTGCTGCCTTATAGGAATAACCTAGCTACTAAGTATAGCATACTACCTGCAGACTAATAGTAGGATAGAGAGATAGAACTAAGAAGTCCAGGCTATCTTGCGGGTATATATAATATAAGCCCAGGATAACTAGGGAAGATTACTCCCCGCTGCCTAAGTAGCGCTTAGGAATAGAGTTAGTAGTATAACTAGACTCTTTCTATTCTTCCTAGAGTATAAATACTACGCTAACCCCATACTAATTATAGGAGAGGAACCTAATATACCTACTATAGAGCAAATAGTAGCTACCCTCCTAGTGAGCAGGCTTAGGGATATAGTGAGCTTTATCTAAGCTAGTATAGTAGTAGCTTAGTAATAGAGTAAGGAAAACACAAATAAGTAAAAGTTCTCTATAGAGAGGTACTAGGTAGGTAATAAGGTCTAACTATTAATAGCAAACAATAAGAGCCCTAGGCTTAATAAGAAACTCTTATAGCTATACTATAAGTATATAGTTATAGGTATACTAAGCTCCCACATTATAGAACTAGACGTTCTGGGGAATATCTACCTAAGGTTCTATATTAACTTTCTCTAGAGGGTACTAGAGGACTCCCTACTAGCCTAGTTAAGGGTAGATTTACAGCTGCTACTAATTGTTGCGGATAATAGCGAGTTTGAGTAGCGTGTAGAAGAAATCTATATAGTATAATAGAAGGCTATAGGGAGAGGGCGGCAGCGTGAGGCACTACTTAAGTGGGAGGGGTATGCAGAGCCTACCTGGGAGCTAGCGGAGGCTATTAAAGAACCTGAGGCAGCTAGTAGGTATATAGGAAGGTATAAGCTAATTATAGCTAATAATAGCGACCCAGCCTACGCCTGGAGGGCCCCCAGCTGGGGGAGGGGATGATATTATGGGCTACGCCCGGTTAGAACTATCTGGGCTTCTGCCCAGATTCACCGCCTAGGGCCCACCCAGTAGCTACCCACAAGCCTAGTATAACCTCGCTAAAGCCAGAAACTCTTCCTTTTCCTCTTTAGCTTTAAATTAACAGTATTATGCTACCTCTTGTCGCACAGACTTGGGTCCAGCCCTTCGCAAATAGAAGCACTTAATACTTATCTAGAAGAGAATCTTAAGAAAGGATTTATTTAACTCTTAATATCCCCAGTAGAGTATCTGGTACTCTTTATATTAAAGAAGAATAGAAAGAAATAACTATATATTAACTATTAGAAACTTAATAATATTACTATTAAGAATTATTACCTATTACTACTTATCTCTAAGCTATATAACCTCCTATATAGTGCGAACTAGTTTATAGCCCTTAACTTTAAGGGAGCTTATAACCTTATCCGCATTAAGGAAGGCGAAGAATAGAAAATAGCTTTCAGAACGCAACGCAGATACTTTGAGATGCTTATATTACCCTTCAGACTTATAAACGCCCCCGCAATATTCCAGACTATAATCAATAAAATACTCTGATAATACCTTAATAAGTTTATTATAATATGTCTTAATAATATTCTTATTTTCTCTAAACCATTAGAAGAACATAAGAAGCATATATATAAAGTACTTTCAAAACTATAAGAAGTAAAACTCTTAGTTAAGCTAGCTAAAAGCAAATTCTACTAATAAGAAGTCAAATTCTTCAGATTTACTATCACCCTAGTAATTATTTAGATATCTAAAGATAAGATTAAGGTAGTCTATAACTAGCTTATACCTACTTATATTAAGGATATATAATTATTCCTCGGATTTATTAACCTTTACTAAAGATTTATTAGAAACTATACTGAGATAGGCTAGTAACTCTAGGACTTAACCCAAAAAGATAATATATTCCAATAGACTAAAGAATATTAAAATAACTTTAAGAGAATAAAGTAATACATAGAAGAAGATATTATTCTATTTATTCCCAACCTTAATAAACTATTTAAATTAGAAACTAATACCTTAGATTTCACTATAGAAATATAACTTAGCTAATAAGATAATAAGAATTAACTATAACTAGTTGCCTTTATATTAAACAAGTTTAGTAAACCTAAACTTAATTACTAGATATATAATAAGGAACTTATAGTAATTATTAAAGTATTTAGAGAATAGAGACTATAACTATTAGGAATAAAATACCTAGTTAAGATATATATAAATCATAAGAACCTCTCTTATTTCATAACCTCAAAAGCACTTCATAAACGATAAATCAGATAGTTAGAATTCTTATCTGAATTTAACTTCAAGATTAACTATAAGAAAGGGAACGAGAATAGCAGAGCTAACGCTCTTAGCCGCCAACTAGACCACAACATCCCAGTACTAGAAGAAACTTAAGTTATCTTAGAACAAAATAAAAACAAAAACCTTATGCTAGCAATAAGACTCTTAATAATAGCCAGGAAGATTAGTACTAGCTTAACTAGATAGATAACCCCTGAAACCATTAGGGAGATATACTTAGCACTAGCATATAGATACTAAGGCATTACTAAGATATAGAAATGCATCTAATAATACTATAATAAAACTACTACACAATAGGAAGTAATAAATACTATTAAAAACTATACAATTTATACTAAGAGCAAGCCTAATTAATACTAACCCTATAGAAAGATTTAACTACTACTAGTACTAGAAGCAGTATAGCAATCTATATCTCTAGACGTTATTATTAAATTACTAAAATTAAAAGAACTAATTACTAGTACTAAGTATAATAGTATTTTAGTTATTATAGACTAACTAATAAAATACGCCTACTTTATCCTATATATAGAATTAAGCACTATAGAAGACCTTACTTATATATTTCTAAAAACTATTATTAGTTAATATAGTATACTAATAGAAATCGTATTAAATAGAGATAAACTATTTACTTTGAAGTTTTAGAGATCCTTAATCTCGCAGCTTAGATCTAATTATAAACTCTTAACTGCTTTTTATTTATAAACTAATAGATAGACTAAATAAATCAACTAAATCCTTAAGATCTACTTACGCTATTATAGTAATTATAAATAAAATAATTAGGTATTACTACTACTAATAGCCTAATTTGCCTATAATAGTATAGAAGGAGAAAGTATAAAAGAATTACTATTCTATCTTAACTATAGATTTAACCCCACTACATATAGAGAACTACAATAAGGCCTAGCAGCACTTAAACCTATAGTAGAAATCAAGAAAACTCGAGAAATTCAGTAGGAACTACCTAAAAACCTCAACTTTATGCGCGAACGCATGCGCAAATACGCCGACAAGAAAATAGTTAAGGGACTAACTCTAAAGGAGGGAGATAGTATCTACCTAACTTAACGAAACATTAAAACTAAACGACCAAGCGATAAATTAAATTATAAAAAACTTAGACTATTTCAAAATAAACAAAAAGCTATTAGATATTAGCGATAAACTCGCACTACTAGATACTATAAAGTACTATCTAATCTTTTATATTTTACTTCTCAAACTAGCACTATAAGGATTATAAACAAACGACCTCATTATTATAGAATTAAATAAACTAGAATATGAAATTAAATAAATTATTAACTATATTAAAAATAAGAATAAAACCTAATACCTTATTAAATAGAAAGGTTATAAATATGAGGACAATATATAGGAACTAACTATAAATCTCAAGCACGCGCAAGAATAACTCTATATATATTAGAAATAATAAATAATAAATAAACCACAAATAGCACCTACACCCAAGGGAACATATAAAAACAAAGCCTAACTTATTTAACCTTAACTAATAGTTAGACTACTATAATAAGAATAACTATAAGAATCTAATCTATTTATATAACTAGGGATACTAGTAAACTAGAATACCTCACCTAATAAGAAGTTTGGGATACTAGGATTCTGATTCCCTAAGATTATATCTAAATCTACTATACTAAAACTACCTATAGACTAAGCCTCTAGCACGAGAGAAACTACTAGTTCCTCCTTAGTAACTTCACAACCTTTATAAAACACTATCCTCTTTTACTTTCTCAAATAATCTAGCTGCGCTATAAACTCATCTAACTCAGCCTGCGTAGTATATAAGGCAGCAGCCTTTTTATGCAATACCTCCTCCTCTACTACTTTAGCATCCTCTACATAAGCAGCCTCATCTAGTAATTAATTAACTAAAAAATAAGTTAGTAAAATAAGAAATACTAATATAGTAGTAATATATATAAGTATAAACTATATTAGCTACTTTATTATATAATCGCCCCAAGTAAGTATACTTACTATAAACTTCACCTCTAGGAAGAAGCTTATAATTTTTCCCTATTAAATAATAATATAAATAAGGTATATTAATAATAATACCAAACTTAGCAATATAAAGCGTATAGTTATAATAATGAAGAGTAGAAGTAGAATTTAAATTCAATTTCTAAATATAACCTAATATAATATTAGCATTATAAATAAAATTAGGATGCATAATTAATAGATCCCTAACCTAGGACTAATAACCTACTTATATTAGGTCTTAAGAATAAAACCTTTAGAGAGAGAACCTAATATTATAACTTATTCTATAAGAATAATAATTAGCTAACCCACTTAGGCATCAGATAGCTAGAATAGGACATTTATACTATAGAATCACGGGAGCACTAGAGATACCCACAGAAGAGAAGAACTACAGTATAAATTATATAGTAATAAAATAAAGAATAATGAGTAGAGTATAGCAGGAAGCGCTTAATAATTAGTTAGCCTTACTAACTAATTGCAATCACTAATACATAGAGGTAATTACCTAATAGCAGGACCAGGGGCTATTCGGGACTTATATATAGTATAGACTTAGGTCTCCCCGAGGACAGACTTCCATAGCTCTTCAGCAATTAACTTCGTGATGACCCTAACAGGTACTCTCAGCTTCATCTTATACTGCGACCACTTATGAGGACTACAACTAATCACCATACTCCTTGAACCCCAAGATTCATTCAGCAACACAGCCCAGCAAGACCATACTGTCAACCTAGCGTCATCCCTCAGCTTCTGTTAGCAGAACCCTACTGTCAGATAGCTGACCATAACATTAATATCTAGGCGGACTCTAGGCGGACTCTAGGCGCACTAGGCCTATTATAGGCGCGCTATAAAAAGGGCTTCGCATATTAACAAGGAAGAAGAGCATACAAGTTAAATTTATATAACATATAATCATATATATGAAATTACTACTCTATTTGACACGCTTCACTCTACATAACAACACCTATTTGACAGTTAGATAGCTATGTTTTTCGTACCTAACGGATGGCGTCGTCTTTGAGAAGAGTCTTATTGAAACGGAAAGACCATGGAACGACTAGAAGGGACAGGATTCCAACATCCCGTGAAAGTCATTTTCCCGGGGGAGACGGGGGATTGATCGAGCTTCCAAGGCGACAGGCGCAGACACGAATTTGGCCAGCGCTCATTTGAAAGACTACACTGGAAACACCGGCAGACGCGAGACAATTCCGGCTTGGGCGTCGAAACTCTAAAGGAATCCGACAGCGAGTCTGAATACGTATGTCCACGCCGCGGTGAAGGACTAGACTGGATGCCTTCTATGTATCGGACTACCGCGTCGATCTTTACGACCGAAAATGCCTGCGGGAACTGTTCTAAGCCGCACAGGTGTTCCGGCACGGGCCTTCGGAATCATGCCAAGGCAGATTTGACGCCATCTTGAATGACCCGCGCAAAGCGTTTTGTGTGGACTGCTTGACACAGTGGTGGGAGAAACGTGGAATTAGGTTGGCGGAGGACGCGATGTCGGGGATCGGGTCTTAAGATGAGGATCTTATACAAAATTGGCCTCGAAGTATGCCGCACGCGCTGGACGCTGGGCGTTATTCTGTCTCGCCCCCAAATAAACTTTCCTAGAGATTGTACCTGCCCTGCGATTCTGCTTCAGGTTCAATTCGAGGCACCCCGAGCCGTTGGGTAGTTTCTCCGAGCCAGACATCCTCTGGAAGAAGGCTTTCGATCAGTTGATATGTGAACATGTGGACGCCAACATTATATAACGGACTGGGAAGTCTCACGCGAGTGCCGAATGTATCTGCTGCTGAGGCGTGAAATAGTTGTTATGCTCTTGAGTAATTTCGAAGTTGTATTTGAGCCTGTTTGAAACGACTTATATTGTCTCTTGAGACATGACTATGCAAAATAGGCAAACCAAAATTTACAAGGCACCAATTATTTTAGGCTATTCACGCATCGCTGGGCAGAATCGCCATTCAAGTCGATGCAAGCTTACACGAACGAATTTTCAGCTGTAGAACCTATCCCTGGTCCGTTTACTTCCGGTCAACGCGGAGGGTAAGCCAGTTCTTTTTTTTTGATATAGCTACTATGATACAACCAGGGAGAACCAGACGACCGTAAATCAGCATTGGAGGTATTACTACGTTCAGTGAGATGGCAACCTTCAAACTCAAGAGTCCACCACGAAAACCAATCCAGAGCTAAGGAGAACAAGAGAAAAAAAAACCGCAAGCCACAGTAAAAGAAGCGCTAAGAGCTACTGAGCTAGAAATTTGAAAGTTTGTCAAAGTTCGGCCTTGGAAAAACAGCGGAGTAGCCGTCATCATAAAATAGCGACGTTCGCGCCGATCATCATCGGAACCTGGGCGACGAGTCTCGGTGGTCCGAGCGCGCGGGTCCAGAAATTTCGGCCGGATAGCGTCGTGAGCTTGCCGAGGCGGGCCGGAAAGATCGATGCGGATGACAGCCGATGACGTGCATCTGGATGAATCGTGAGTCGAGGATTGTAGCCTCGTGCGCAAAATCTCGCGTGGTGAGCGGGCTGTCGTCAAACTCTGTTGTCCTCTCCACGCGAGAGGGGAATTTGCACTGCTTCCAAAGCGGCCTTTGCTGGGTGAAGCAAATTTGCGACTGAGTCAGCTTCGCGAGGATAGATTCACCGCTCCACTCGACGTTGACTTACGTCCAACGCCGTCGTCTGCTATGAGACAGGTTCCGACCACTCCCAATTCTCAAATGAAATGGACGTTGAGTGAATCGATACGCTTACGAAGCTTTTGGTGGAGGTTTGGTACCGAAAATTGTGCTTTTCAAGTTTTGGTAAACGTTTTGGCGGAGTCAGGGGCCGACTGATTGAACCCTTGAGGATCCGCGGTTTTGGCGAGAAACGTGATGAACGGGGGAATAATACGCATGACGGCGGGCCAACAACATCCCAAGAACGCTAGGCCTTCACATGCTCCCGAGGCTACGACAGGCTTTTCAGGGTTTTCAGGTGTCGACGAGAACTCAAAACCGCTGTGAGGCTGACGCAGGGCAGTGAACCTCATGCGTAGCTTCACATGTCTTGAGCTGTCACAACTCCGCGCGTCTGACTCGGTAGGCGAGGGTCTACGAATAAAGCAGCTCTCAGACAGTAGACTCGCCCCTGCAACTGCCATTCACAGAAGCTACGATTGAGATTAGCGGGTCCTTGACAGCCTCGTCCTGGCTCAAGGAGGAACTTCTGTCCTTGAATTGCGGAGCGATATCGTTGGGGAACATTCGCCTCCTCCACGAAATATAGTAGATCACGGGGACAGTTACCATTAAGTAAATCAGGGCCGCGATCTTGCAGTGAGATTTGTCGATGAAATTTGATTGACTAGGGAACTCAGGTGAGGGACAAGTTTCAGGTGAGGAAGGCGTCAAGATCTCATGGTGTCGACTCGTGCAAAACGATATCGATTCGCTATTGACTTGATTGATGTGTACGGGTGTCCCGGCCGGAATGGGAGCAGGGAATGATGGGTGGCGACGTTACATCCGTATCGGTATTAATGAAGCTGGTGTTCCTTCAAGCCAATCGTGGGTCTAGCCACGGCGCGCGTCGTGGCAGCTTCGTTGACTCAAGGTGTAAGTGAAAAAGACGGCGACGGAAGTCTGACCTACGAGACGGCTACTGAATCATGCACAGCTTTGCAAAGAACACAGTCACGAGACACAAATCCGCAAATGGAAAGAACCATTGGATTCGAAGTTAAGCTGCGATTGACCTCACTTCTAGTGGAAAGACATTGGAGATGTGAAAATCATGTTGCTAGTCTGTCCCGTTTCTATACCCAGAATTCAAACACTAAGCGGAACACAATGAAGCACATATCGCGTGACATGAGGTGCAGATGATGGTATAAAAGGACAATGTATTGAGATTAACTCGTGTGGCAGTGTCCCGGGTGGTTCTAAGAGAAGACCTCCAAAACTCCTATCCGTTCCAGACGTCCCTGAGGGTTGATGGCTTTCTCGCAAAGTTGGCAGAGGGTTCTCGCCAGGCCTCGTCTACGAGAGGCTCTCGGTGGCGTTTTGTGATTCGGTCGGAAATGGCGCTTATTTGTGAAAACCCTCACCGTTGCAGTAGGGGATGGGGTAGGTGGTGCTGTTGCAAAGGCGGATGACACCCTTGACCCATTCCATGTTGGAGTAGTTCAGGCTGGAGTAGCTGTCGGAGGTGTACTCGCTGTAGGTAGGGGAGCTGGTGCAGCCGGAGATGATGTTGCCCTTGACGCGGCGGACCTCGGGCTGAGAGATAACAAGACCGTACTGGCCTTCGGGAATTTTGAAGGCCATGGTCTGAGTCCCGGTGGTGGTCCAGGTCTTGGTGTAGGAGACGGAGAGAGAGATACCAAGGGCAAGCTTGGCGATTTCGGTGGAGAGGGTAGCAGACACCATTACACTGTTGGCAAGGAGGTAGCCACTGGCAACGGAGACAGTAGCTTCACTGCCAAGGGCGTTCAAGACAGGAGACATGGCAACGTCCCAGTTGATGAAGGTCTCGTCAGACAAGACCTGGACCTCCGTGTACTGGGGGCAGTCACGAGCCTCAAGGCTCTCAGAGCGAGAAGTGACGGCAGGGGCGACCATGCGTTCGGCAGGGGCGACCATGCGTTCAGAACGGGCCTTAAGAGCATCGTACTCGGCGGACTTCATGACGGTGTGGGAGCCATCCTGGCCGACGACGATGACGTCGTCGTAGTTAAGGGCGACGGGGGCCGGAGCCGGGGCGGCGACAGCAACGCCAGCAAGGGCGGTGGCGGCGAGAACGGAGAAGCGCATCTTGATTGTAGGGTTTTTGAAGAGTGTAAATGGGTCTTGTGCAAAGGAATGGCTTTGAGAAGTAAAGACTGGAAAAGTTGTTTTGAGAAAAGAGTGTGGGGGACGAATGGTAATGGAGAACGGACTGGCCTTTCAAGATGATGAATTCCGACTCTACGGGTGGGAGGCGACTGTCTTTATACAACAGGGAGGTGTTGCGTTTGAGGGCGCATGTGGCAGGCGATCCCCAGTCTGACAGACTTTAGGTGTAGATAATTAGACTATCGGATGTCTGTTCGTCTCGCAAGCCGCGCAGCCTGGCTGTTGCGCCAGAATGTTTCCCCTGGAATTCTCCCTTGTCCCTGGACTGACGTTGAAGCGCCCACGCGCGTCGCGCGCGCAAGAGGGTCGGGGCGACCGACGGACAAGATGCCAAGACCGGCAACGGGGTTCCTGATATTGCAAGCCACCTTGTGATCCTGCCATCGGCCATCCATCCGCCCAGGGAATGATATTATCAACTTCCCTTTCAAGGAGAAGAATGATAACAAGTTGATAATATGACTGAAGCAGGTCCAATTGCGCTGTGACCGTTTACTGACTCGAGGGTTGCAACCTTGAAGCCGTAGATCGGTCCCGTCGTGGGGGACGGTACCAGGGTTTCGAAATTTCATAAATTGGCCCAAAAATCCAGTGAAATTGAATTAGCTGAGAAAGTTAACAAAAGCGGGGTATTAGATGGGGTTAAGCCTAATTAGGTCGCGCTAAAGCTATATAACCTCGACTATAGAAAGAAATTTAGGAATTCTCAAACTAACTAACTATACTACTACTTTTATACTTAAAAAAGTGCTACTATACCTAGACTTAAACCTAAGCTTATTAAATAGCAGTAGTAAGTAGTATATATACTATAACCTACTGCGCTATAGTACTTATTGAATTAATTATATTGCGGAATCATGTATTCTAGTATATAACGTCTACTTCTAGAGAGTATTATATAAGGTAGGTGTATCTACCTACTAGCGTAAGCAGAGGCGTAGTGTAGTACTACTTGTGACATGATATGCACGTATAGCCCACTTATTTAGGAGGTTTTGACTAATTAGAGGCCTCTATTAGACCCCGTTGCTTAAGCCCAAAAATTCAGTGAATTGAATTGACTAGAGTTTGAATTGCAGCAGGGGTGGCTTGCTGCTCGGGAACCCTGGACGGTACGGATGGATATCAGATGGGAATCATGGGATGTCACTGGGACGAACAGGGACAAGGCAACCCCGGGGTCTCCCAGTTTCATATTCAGGGCATTGCGGCTCTGAAGCTGGTCGACTGCCCAATTGCCTTTCGGGAATCGGGAAGCCTACCGAGTCATGACAACCTCAAAGTGGCCCAGGCTCACCGTTTCATGCGACATTATCCATGCCCCTGGAAACCCCCAAAAAGGCAGGAGATTATTAGCCCATGGCATTATGGGCGTCCAGGCCCCTTGCGATACCCGATCTTTCCCGTGGGCCAAGAATTCCACTCTCAGACGCAAATAATCGTCCATCAGCGGTTGGTGGACGAGGATCAGCCCAGCTAACATGGAATCGACTTCACCGAAGCCCCAAAGGGCTGAAAGAAGCCCTGCTTTCGCTTCTCCCCTCTTCTTAGCTTCCCCTTAGCTTCTCCTTAGGGCGCACATGGAGTTTGATAACGGGAAGGGGGAGAGTTGGTCTCCACTTGAGTTTGCAACCTTGCACCGGCCAGAGGGGCGCCCAGAGGTAACATTCATCCACCGGCGATTCCACAGTCGATGACGATCAAACTCCTTTTAGATCACGGGGTCTACGGAGTTGACGCGAGTTGGCCGGGCATACTATCGGCTCATGTGGATACTGTGCACTCAAAGCAAGTGGGATGACCTCTACCGCTGGTTGCCATGACCCGGTAGCCCGTGTTGCCCAGCATTCGAAAGCGATAGATTGGGTTATCAGGCATTCTTCTTGACTCGTAATAAACGTGGAAGTGAGCCCGTGGATATAAACCACCAGAGGTTCCGCCCCAGGATGGTGATATTTACTTCCAGCTCCATCCACGCCCACCACTTTCTTTTCTTCGGTCCCGATCAAGTAATCAGTACCAACTCCGTTCATTCCTTTCACAACCAACTCCGTTTCAGTCATTACCTTCACCGGAAACATCCCACAGAATCTTTATCAACACCGCCAAAATGCAGTTCTCCATTGCTAAGGTCGCTTCCTTCTTTGCCCTCCTCTCCGTCGCGTAAGTATCGCAACTCTTCGCACCACGAGACATCTCACTAACAGCAATCCAGCGCGGCCGCCCTCCACGACAACTGCGCCTGCGACAACGGCGACAGCTTCAACTCTCGCATCACCACCAAGGCCTGCGAGCTCTACAGCTCCAAGCGCTATCAGTGGGGTACTGGTTTCTACGACCAGACTACCGCACGCGTAAGTAGCCTCGAACACTGTGTTTTCCTACGTTCTCACTAACACATCTCAGTGCGTCAAAAACGGCGTCAACGACCGGATCGCCGGCGACCAGTGGGAGGCTGCCTGCCGTGAGGTCGCCAGCACCGGCTTCGACTGCGCTAATGGCAAGGGCTACTGCAAGGCAAACCCCGACCAGGTTCGCGGCCGCTGCTAAGCGTCTCCGCCGGGGTCCAGATCATAAGGGTTTTCTCGCCTCTTTTTTCGCAACATTCATCATGGCTCGACCCACATCCTTAGCCGGTCCTCTGGATCGTGGTGCCTAGGAGTATGAAAGAGAGGCATCTTGACCAGGAAGTGGCTTTTGACAAATCGTTAGCGGAATTGGCCCGTCTAGTTACGAATTCAGGCGTTGTTGGTGTTACTATCAATTACATGTAGTGTGTGATCTTGTCTAGGTCTGCTCGCGTCGCTACGACTTAAACTATAGAGGATCAGACTTCAGTTTCGTTCAGCATTTTGTTTCGCCAATTGTCCTCTTCCCACCAAAAAGTGATCACATGCAGAGAATGGTTATGGATTCTGTTAAAGAACCTGTTTCGATGACAAATTCGACTGAATCTTTTTGTATGCTTTGAATCCGCGCTTATACTCGCCCCGCCTCTAAAAACTTGTTGTATTCTGTTTGAAAAAGCTTTGGCCATGAACAGCTCACCTGACCTTGATTTTGGGGATTTAGGATATATCTTTTAGTCGCATAAGATGTTTTGTTTGTTGTGTTATTCAGTCAGCTACGTAACCTAGTCCTCGTCATAAGCGACGAAGACCAGTCTAACAGTTATCAATTGAAACTTGCAGTGACAGAGGTTTTGCCACGGTAGATCTCCTACTGATTCAATATGATGGTGCATCATACATGTCCATCATATCATCACGCACGCGGCACAACTTGCACATGCTTGGATGGAGAGAGCCTACGTTTTAGCTAAACACAGCGCCGAGCCCTTTCCTGCTCTACCAATGATTCCACCATGCGAAGTGCAGGATGGAAACAAAGACATGATGGAAGAGGAGTTGTTCGAGCTGGGAGTTCCCTGCCCTTTTTTGCGAAACTCTGATTAAGGGGGACGTTCGGTTGCATCCGCGCCAGAGCCACGATGGGGACTGCGGGGATCTGCCATTATCAACAAGGATTACCTCGGCACTGTGGCACAGCTCGACTAGCTGCATATGAGGTGTTCCGGATTTATTTTTACCTTGATGTCGAACGGTGAACCCCTAGAAAATCTGCGATAAGCGACGAGTGTCCGCGAATCGCTCGTATTGTCATGAATCATGATGAGTTGACTTGTTGTCACCGGAAGGCGCGGTAAGTCGATCATAGCACTTAACATGTGCAGAATATTGTGCACGTGTCGAAGCCGTGAGGCTATGATAGCTTGAAATGCGGCACCCGGCGATCACGAACATTGCTATGATTGAAACTTTCTTTCCCGATTCCAGCATAGCCTGTCTTCCAAGCGTGTGCTGTGAAACGCGTTCTTGCTTGGCTATATTAGAGGTGGTCGATGCTCTTACATTAGACGAAAGGCGTTTATAGTGCCGGTGATGGTGCGTCGCAATCTTTAATGCGCGGAAACCGATTAACCCGGGCCTGAGCTCCGCGCCGTGGGTCGGGTCCGAGAATGTAGGCCTTGCGGGGCCGAGTCGGGTGACCCGGATGGCGACCAAGACCTGTCTGAATACGGCGCCTCCGATTGAAAAGGATCATATGATAATCAGCATCTTGAGCGCCATATACTCTATATTCGACATCGCGTCGACTTCGCCGTGCCCAGATTATACGCGGGATGATGAGCATTCCTTATCGAGGAAATTGTTAGCTCCTTCCTCTGAGTCTTCCACTTCGGCTTTAATCAGAACAGTCAGTAACTACTGCGAAGGTTTTCTTCGTCATTCGGCATGGGAAAGAACCTGATCTTCTCCAACGATTCTTGCGGGCTTGAAACTGTTGGGTGCCAAGCGTAAGAACTAATAGATCAACGAAGACTTCGAGCACTTTAGATGGCTATGTCCTCTGTCATCATCGATACCATTCAACAGTGGTTCGTTGAGCGCGCACTTTGGTGCATGGATGTTTCTCAGACTACATGGCTTTGGCATTGACGTGATTGAAGCACTCGTAGATGCAGTCACATCTAGTATTACGCCGGAATGAGTTGACTCAGAACCTGGCCGAGGTTCGCTGACGATGTTCAACGTCGGCGCTTGCATCCATCAGTATTAATGTGCCTGTGTGCCTTGCAGCTGTGGCTTGAAAGCTTACCCTTAAAGCTTATATCATCCGTGGCTTTGCTAGGATCGTGAGATGTGGCGGACGAGGCGATGCTCAGACGCGCATGTGGCTGTGACGAAGTGTAAGCTTGTAATGGCCAAGTCAAACAAGAACAATGCTTTCTGTCTTGGTAAGAGCAGTGTCCATCTTAGTTCATCCTGTCATCCACTTGATGATAGTAAGCAGTGGAGGTTGAACCTCGCCAGCTTCAGGAGGCTTGATCGACTTGCAGGAGTAAGCCGCAAAGGTGCGTTCGTCTCAAAATCATTTGCCTGTCGTGCTTCCCTCGCGAATGTTTTCGATGATTGGTTCTTGTCAAAAGAGCCATGTCCTATTTACACCTCCCTTCCTAAGTTAGAAACGACGAAGCGTTGGGCGATCCCCGCACGACGGCGCCTCCTCCTGGACGAAGCCACACCAGCTTCAATCAGGCGGTTGACGTCATACTCAAGCTTATTGAGGCCTACCGTAGTAATCTCACGCTGAAGGCCGCTCTTTCGCAGTAGAAACTCTTTCTCAACGGGCTGTGAGGGGCTGACTTACGAGTTCAGGGCAGTTGACACTGGTGGCGCTGACACTGCCTGCTCCTTTGCTCAGCCGCGCGAGGTGCAGCCATTGAGATTCCAGCTAAATTCTTAGGCCCGTGTCCTTGGCATTGCCCGCGACTGATCACATGCCATCCTCGGAAACTTGACATCTCCTCCGCCGTTTCAACGTTGAAAGATCCCTCTTTTTCAGTATCATTACCGTGCCCTACATATCACCCACAGCAGCCATTCTCTAGACGTCGTGGCTACGTAGCCTACGTTCACATCTACCAGAATAACCAAGGTGTTCGCAATCAGGTTCACCAAATCCCGACTATGCCTGCACCGCAACTCGCACCGGCGGCGAACGCCGTCGGCATCTTTCCTCAGCTGATAGCTCGACAACCCGAGACACTCGTGCTCAAAGAGAGAATATTGTCCCTCACTGGCGACAATTTCGACATCAAGCTCACAAATGGCATCCCCCTCTTTCATGTCACAGGGAAAGTCATGTCCATTTCTGGGAGGAAGTCGGTGCACGACATGAGTGGTAATCATCTCTTCGACATTGTCAAGGAGCATCTGCATATACATACCACATTCGCAGCCATCGACCCACAAGACAGGAAGATCATGGAAGTCAAGAACGGCTTCGCACGTGAGCAGCCCCTTCATGTTATGACAATACTCAGACTCTGATCGCTCCTCCAGTAATTGGCTCCAAAGCAACCGCCACTTTCATTTCCCCTAGCACTGGAAAGAGCGAATCGCTCGAAATGAGAGGAAACTGGCTGTCGACGCAGGCAGACATCGTCGACACTAGCAATGGCCAGGTGGTAGCGCGTATTGATCGAAACCTGTTCAAGGCGAGGGACTGGATCGGAGGCAAACAGACGTATGCCCTAACGGTGGCTCCTGGCGTGGATATGGCCTTGATGGCTGCGATGTGCATCTGCTTGGACGAGAAGAAGAATGACCATTGACCACAACGGCATGTCCTGTCGATACCACTTTACCCAGCTTGATTGCACTTCTTCTCCCTCATTTAATCCCTGTCAGATAACATCTGTTTCGCTTTCAAACCCTTTGTCGTTGTGTGTTATGGGGAGGCCCTGTGAGTGCTTCAACATATTGCGCCGCTGTGAACTTGCAAATTTGAATCCTTGATATCACGATTCGTACATCAAACTTCCAAACAGTCAAAGCAGTCTTTGCTCAACTGAAGTCCGGCTGAGAACTTCGTGAGTTTTGTATGTTTCGGCTCGGGTCAGCTCCACCTTCGGTCCGGAACCATGTCGACAACTACTTCACCGACCTCCATTACCGGCCAAGCGGATGTGACCCAACGGCTCCCCCGCAAGCGGCTACCCTCGGCGTCGTCTTCTGCAAAGAACTTACCCAGGTGTGGGATAGCAGCTTGCGCGGTCCAATCGGATTGTGGGGACTCAAACGATATCTCAGGGTCGATCGAAATATCCTCTGGTCATAATAATGATTCATGAATGAGACGAACATGGTTATTGCTACTCGGTATCTAATTAGCCGAAGTTCTATGCTTTAAGAAACCCGGATTCTTGGATATGGTTGTTGATCCTCAAAGATCTCAACCTCTCACAACTTGGGATCGTGCCTCCAATTGCCTTGCGAGAAATATTTCGATCTCTTAGCTCTAGACGGATCAAATTCCAATCCAGTCTCTCCTGTTTCTCGCTCAATCATCGGTTCACCGGCCAAACGGGACCGAAAACAAAAATAAGTCGTCATGCGCCTTCTATTGCCGCGGGCTGCCGCTGCAGCGGGAAGCAACTCATTGATGCTCGGTAAGCCCCTCACCGAGGTCATTGTGATCGGCGAATCCTATCCCCCCTCTATCTCTTCTTCCTCCATGAACAAGCATCCTTTTGCCCGTTGGAATCGCTCTCGGAGCGCAAGCCGAGTTGCAAACTCAGTCATTCGCCCCCTTCACGCTCACCCCGAAAGCCCGGTAGCCACACTCGACTACGGAGCAGAGAGGGCGGGACATCCGATATTTGAAGTTTCCTCGGTGAACAGCCCCACGCAAAGCCAGGTGAAGTACACGGAGCACTTTGACGGGCTTAACCATCCCTTCGGAGATGGTGGGTACAGCTTTTCGAATCAGCTTGGAAACAGCTTCCGTGTTGAGACATTCAGTATCATGAAAGAGGGAGAGCTCTCATCAACGCTCATCCAAGGAGGCCAGAAGTGGCAGTCCGTCAGGCTATTGACGAATGGGTCCGTCTCATTCTCGAATGGGGGGTTTGTGCCTCCCATTCCTCCTGTTGAGCCTGAAAACCTGCGGGGACAATTTCATAGTGATGACGAGACCTTGGATGAGATTTGGAAGCTGGGGGCAAGAGCTGCAACTGGGGCTTACGTTGCCAAGGGCACCCAGAAGGCGATCTGGGAGGTGGACGGGGAGAATGGAGTGTTGGCACAGAGCGTACGTCCATCTTCGACATGGAAAGCCGCCGCCTGGATGAACTACATTATCAAATTCGATACGAGGGTCAAGAAAGGCGGTAATCGAGAAAGGCGGCAGCTGGTGGGTCACGGTAAGTGAAATAAGACCACGAAGACCGAATGACGGTGAGCTGATACGTCCTACCTAGGGAGGTGCAATCGCAGGCAATGGCTACACCCTGCTTCTTACCGGTGGGCTCCCCGAGAGCAACCGTTTCGCGAATGTCAACGAGCCCCTTACGCCTCCCAAGACCGTCTCTCTCGCTTATGGCCCGGACTTCGTCAACCAAATTACGCCTACATCTTGCCTCCTGGATATCTTCGAGATCCCCTTCACGGTGAAAGGAGACGCCTGGTATCACATCTCAACTTCCATGTCCCCAACTTCCAAGTGGCCACCTGGCTGTCTCGATCAATGACACACAGGTGCTGAACATCTCACGTTCCGATTACCCTTGGGCCCTCACCTCTTCGGCGGCCGGCCACATCCTACTCTGGAACTCCAGACTTCACCGCCTCCTTCGGCTTTGGCGCTTACCAAGACCACGCAGCCTACTTCGAGAACGCTCATGCTTACGATACTGTTAACAAATTTACACTTTACTCGAACAGCCTCACAACTCAAGATGTACTGATCCAGTACGGAACCCGCGTCAATTACGAGAGCGTCTGCATGGATGGCCCAAAGCGCGACAGACTTGTATGGCTTGGCGATTTCTATCGCACCGCTCGCATCTCTGCCGTGAGCACCTCGCGAACAGATCAGTCCAGGGGAATGCTCCAGGTGCTCCTCGACACACAGCTACCGAACGAACAGATGAGCATCTCACCCAATCTTGGCTACGATCTCAAGTCCTTTGCAACCGCATTCGCGCCCTCGGGCAGTCACGCGCTTCAAGACTACCAGCTCCTTGGTCTCATGGCCTTCAACGACCACGTCCGCCTCACCAACGACCTTGGTTTTGCGCGAGCAACTTGGCCTCAGTGGCAAAAGGTGATCGATTGGCTTCTCCCGCAGATCAATTCGCCGACCGGCCTCCTCGCCTTTGATGGTGGCTTCGCTTTCATTGGACCCGCGGATGGCGGCTCAGCCATCTCTTGCGAAGCAGTGCAGAGCTTGAATGCTGCCGCAGACGAAGCTATCAGGCTCAAAGACACTGCCTCTGCCGACAAATACCGGCAGGCTGCGACCTCATTGGCGAATGCGATCAACGAGAAGCTGTGGAACGATGATATTGGCGCGTACGGATACGTGCTGGCTTCCCTGGGAGACACCTCCGCGACGGGAACAGCGTTCTGTACCATCTCCGACGTGGCATCATCCAGCCACACTGCACGATCTATCGCTGCTGTATCCCAGTTGAAGCTGGGTCCCGGATACAAGTACACCTCCCTGGTGTCTTCCAACGACAGCAGTGTCAATATCTCCCCCAATACCAACGGATTCCTTCTCACGGCACTGTTTATGGGAAATGCCACCGAGACGGGCAAGGAGCTTATGAAGAGCTTATGGGGTGCGATCCTGCCGGGCACCGAGGCGCAGAATAAGAGCGCCGTCGGCACGAGGTGGGAGTATGTCAACGCTGCGACTGGCCAGGGCCCAGTCGGGCCTGAGTCTTTTCACGCGCCTAAGTCACCCCTGGGGAGGCGCTGCCACGTATGTCTTAAAGAAATGGGCGGCCGGTGTTCAGCCTAGTTCAGGGATCGATGGTTTTGGATACAAGAATTGGCTCGTCGCCCCAGCAGCTGGTGACGAGATGGGCCTCAAGACTGCGAGTGACAAGGTCGTCACTGCTTTCGATGACGACTTGAGCGCCGAGTGGAAGATTGAAGGAAGCGATCTATACGAAGACTCAGGAGAAGTTCGTCTATGGCCAGAAGAGCATTGAGTTGCATGGGCGGACGGTCTATGAGTTTCACGTCGATTCTTTGCTGGAAGCTAGCATAGTTAAGTAGCCATCGTACTTTGTTCGAGATGATTATTCCATCATGCATCGGTGGAAGTGGTGTGGTCAATAGAGATACGTTACGCTGTGATAGACGCGAGGCGACTACTCGAGGTCTCGACTGGAATGACGCGTTGAGTTGTTCGCGTTCTCGCTTCGGGACAGGCGCGTCGAGGCGTCCTCAAGCATAAGGTGGATTCGTGGGTCAAAGGAACATCGCTTGCCTCCACTTGTGCACTCGGTTGGTTGTGTAGTGTAGTGGTTATCACTCCGGATTTTGATCACAACTTGTTTCACTGACTTCAGGTCAACTGCAGCATAATACCTTCAAATCTTCCGGCAACCCCGGTTCGAACCCGGGCACGACCTCACCTTTTGGCTTCCATTTTGATAGGAGAAGGATGATAAGAAGCGCTGTGAGAATCAAAGCTAGGATAATGCAGTCATCGCTGGATAACCTGATTAGCGCCCTCTTTTGTCAAGATTGCGAAAGAGAATTCCATCATCCATGGACATTGCTGAAACATCTTGATGGACACGTCGCGTCGAATCGCTAGTGTGTGCGCCCGGAGCTTCCGGGCTCAACGCACCGACCAGCCCCGGCTAGTTTCGGTTCTCGCGTCCGGTCTCGGAACATCGCGAAGCGTTTTCCCTCCGCGCATCACATGACGCACTCATACGACGAATTGTCAAGGACTCGGCGCAGCACCTCCGCAAACCCCTCGCTCAAACCACAATGTCTATCTCCACACGCGTCTTGTGGAAGTCTGTCGTCCCCGCATCGCGATCCATAGCCAGGAACCCGTTTGTGTCTCGGTCCTCACCATTCACCTTTTGTTATTGCACAATGGCTACCGCTACTAAGAAGGAATTCCTCTGCATCCTGCCGGATAAGCCCGATGCGCTTGCTAAGCGCCTGGAGGTTCGACCGTGAGTGATCCCTTCGTCTGGTAGATATGATACCGCGCCGCTGCAACGTTTTGATTAGCACTCAAAGCCACTCATAGCTGACTTCTGCTTAGGACGCATTTGGCCGAGGCCAAGTCAGCTGCTTCAGCAGGCAACGTAGTTGTTGGCGGTATGTGCAATATGAATGCCTTCATGTGGGGTGTCCTTCGTCTTACAGAGTCGCTATAGGGGCCATGTTCGAATCGGAGCACCCCTCCGAAGGGAACCCGCCGGCGTTTAAGGGAAGCATGATTATCTACACCGTAAACAGCGCCGATGAGGCATGGGAGCTGGTCAAGAACGACGTCTATGCCAAGAACGGCGTTTGGGACCTCGAGAAGGCCCAGGTAATCCCTGTGAGTTATCATCCAACGCGCGCTCAGTTCCAATCGTCTTGTCCGTGCGGCGACTGATTCCGTTAGTTCATGTCTGCTGTGCGTGAGGGACTGCAGAAACTGTGACTGAGTAATGAGTAAATTTCTGGAGGACCGTCTCCTCGGGACTTTGACCCTCGTAGATAGATATTCGTAAACATTGACATCACGCTCATAAACGATTCGTCGGAAACTTGTGGCCATTACATTACCCATGGACTGTTTATATGACGATTATAAATCTCATGATACTTGATGGTCCACAGACTGCATCAAATCTTCCACATCTAACCTTTCTGCTAGATCCAGTAAGGCCTGGGGTGAGAGACCACCCATTCCACTTGTATCGAAAATGTCCCACCCTGGCTCTTCGTGTTCCATATCATCCAGAAACGAACCGTGCTCGTGATGTTGGAGATGAGCCGTGCTTGGTGACGGGGTTGGAGGCTGCTCGGGCGCAGGTGTGAAGGCGGTCATGATGTTTTCGAGCTGGCTCAGTTCCAGCTTTCGCAGCGGAGCTACTAGACTCCCCTTAAGAATCATCTTGTCCAGGACGCATTTGATGTTTTCAGACCATGTATCGTCGTGGAGAAGAGAGGGGTCGATGACGCGAACAAGATAGAGGAGGAACGCGGACGAAAAGGCGTCTTCAAGTTGAAAAGGTAAAAATGCCTCTGAGAGGCAGGTCAGCATCGATGTCGATGTGGGAGATGAGTCCGGTTCAAGCTCACCTAGCAAATCTTCATCCCCTAATACTCGGAGAGTCCTGAGAACCGTCTGAGCCGAGTCAACGCACGACTGCAATAGTGAAGCCACCGGTGGCGTCAAAAAAACTTTTTGTGTATTCCGCAAATCGGAGTGCTCGATGTGAATGTGTAGCGCACACATGACGAGGGGCCGAGTCGTGAGGACGACGCACTATGAGCGTTAGTCGCTGAAGTATCCAGGTTTCCAGGGTTATGTACATGGTGATAAGACAGGATGAGTCGCAGTGCCATCCTTGACGCTCTGCTCACCGACCCCTGGAAGTGAGTGTCTAGGAGCGCTGTCAAATCTCGGGACAGGCGGGCCAAGTCCCTGAGAATGGACTGGGTATTTGGTACTAGTGAGCCATCAAAAGACTTGCCGACACCGTATACCGCTGAGTTTTCCAAGTCAGTATGCTTCATGCAAAAGGATCGACAGGTATCTTACTGGTCAAAATTCGGGCCATGAGACGGGAGAGCCGCACGTGAAGAGTCATGTTGAGTGCATCGAGAGAATTATCTACCTGCGAAGGAAGCTTCACTGTGATATCCTCGTCTCGGATAGAACTTGGCGCTCCCATCAGGGCAGCAAACTCTCTGTCGAGGGTGTACACCACCCAGAAGACGATGTTGCAGCGTCGTGAGTGTTCAACGCCGACAACCTCTTCTGGCATGTGTCTGTAGATGCCTTCGACAATACTAATCCGCAGTGCTTGCCCAATCTAGGTTCATATGTGTTAGCCATGCTATTCAAAGGTTGATGGCTGCGAGCGATGAGCTTACGTGTTGGAAAGCTGCAAGCCTCATGTCCAAGCATTGAAAGTATACAGCAGCAAGCGCAAGTGCTTGAATGGAAGATATCGTGTCTGGGTTGAGTCCCGAAAGATCGGGGAGTAATGACATGGCCCTAGTAGCATATTGGACGCCTGGAGGACCGGAGTGAGGGCTGCTGTGAGATACCACGAATGCCTTGCCAAAGGCTAGTATCAGAAGGTACTGCGCATACCAAAGTCGTGATGAGCTGGCCTTGGCTGCAGGATCTTCGTAGAACTCATGGAGGTTTCTCATGAATGAAACCTCCTCAATGAGATAGAATACCGCACCGAGGTAATACTTGGCCGTGTTGAAGAGAAACATGGCGTAGTCCAGGGGAGGTAGGTTAGATACATCGGGGTCTTCGTTGGTGCCGAGTGGTTTCCACTGCATCCGGAATGCGCCTTCGTGAGGAAGATGCCATGGATCCGGTGCTGCTTCTGGGATTCTCTTCCCAAGCAGGGCTAAGACGCGGCGACAGAAGGACCATGATGATGTCGGTCCCATGTACCCTGGCGCAGCTGATCAGTCCTCCGACACCTCCTTGTGCTAGCGAGCGAAAACCTACAGTACTTGCCGCCAGCTTTGGCAAACGTATAATCATTATCAACCAACGGGTTCTGTCGAAACCCGGGCCCGAAGTCTCCGTGATGTGGAGGGACTTCATCAGGATCCTCTTCCGGCTCAGACTCAGGCTCAGATGGCGGGTCCCCGCCAAGTCGAGGACTGTCTGTCGAACCTAATCAGTCATAAGTCGTCGAAGGGCGGATCGCATTACACGACATACCCGGAGAGTCAACTCAAACTTACCGTGACTTGGGGTTTCCAACTGTCCCGGGGCTTCCTCCTGTCGAGGCAACGGATTGCGATGCGGTGTCCCGAACGGCTCGCTATACCGAGACGGAACATCCTCAACGTCACCTCCTCTACTGGCCCCTCTCACAGACCGGGCCGAGCCCTGTTCGCTGTTCCGGTTCTGAAGCTCACGGAGATAACTTGAGTGGGTCAGCATGCCGGAGCGCAACGCGTCTCCTACCGACAACTCGACAACTCACCTCTCCGGAACCGATATCCTCTTATCCTCAACCGCGAATATGCATCGATGCTTTTTTCTGTCGCATCGTGTACATGGCTGGGAGCCCGAACACTTGACCTTCATCACCCGACATCTTTCGCAACTTTCGGGAGGGGGAAAAGATTAGTCATGTGAATCCATTCCGTTCTCGGGGCCACCCCGCACGCACGCTTTTTGACATTTTTTCGTCACTTTGTGTTGTCCGTGGCTTGATTGCGGCATCTTGAAATGTTTCCAGGGCTCTTGTCATAAGATTCCATGTCGGTTTGTTGAGAGGCTGTTCCGAGAGCGTTGTCGGTCGCGTTGAAGATGTCGGACCCAGCTTCCGACAACGATCACGATTGCGGCAGCGCTCTGTCTTTATTTACGCTTTGCTTACTGGGGAAGGCCAAGGAGGTTATTAGCGCATGACCTATCAGCGTTGGCTGGGGTAGCTGACGCCGCCCGTGGATAGCCGAGGGGACCTGTGCTCCGGGGTGTTATCAATAAGATGCTTGTTACCCCACATTCTCGTTCTCCTTGCATCGGAGGGCGTCTGGAGATGGTTACATTGACTGACACATGCACAGTCAGGTGGGATAGACATCTGTGTCATGTCAACGAAAGAGGCGTCTTTGGAATCAAGTACCCGGAACCTGGGGTTATATGGGGGCAGCTGGTCATCGGCCGTGAGATGAAAGATCGTCGCCTCCCACGGGCCACAAGAATGGCCGCGGGGAACACAGGGCGTAATGGAGAGAAGTGACCAAGATTGGCAACGGTCGATCTTGGTACGGAAAACTCAGATTGGTTCCGATGGACTGATTTCGATAGGTCTCCATGTCAATTATTGAGCTAGCAAAGCACGAATGACCGAGGACACGATGACTTGGGGTCCTCACTACGGAATTCACCAGACACAGAGACGTTTTCCAGTTGGAATCACTGAAGCGATAAGGAAAAGCCGAGAACACGACGTGTTTTAAATGAAGTTATCTACGATTTGGAACGGAGTACGAAACGATCACTCGGAAGACGATATTCGATTACTCGGCAACCGCTCGATTTGGGCTAGTCGATTGACCAAACGCACCCGACATTCCAAACATCCGAGCGTGCTGGGAAGTGAGCGTCGGAATAAAGTCCCGACACAACCTTAAGCCAATCATGACTATTCTTGTTATCAACACCACGGCGACACCGGGCGACATGGCGGCGCTCTCAAGCTCGTCAGTGCAACAAACCCACCGGACTACATAGATCAATCCTCACGGCATCCTTGGGCGGATCGACTACGCCGAATTCTGTGCAGTGAGATTATTGAGAGCGGCCAGTCGGATGCCCCAATTATAGTAATGCAGCCGCTGGACTTACACCCAAAGATTTCACAGGCGACAGTAAGAAGCAAATTTGTATTACGCAAGATGACGGATCCCTGCACGTACACTCCCGACCACCCAACAGCGAATAACCATCAGATTCTCGTTTCAGCACTATCACTTCGACTTCTTGGTTTGTTGGGTTGCAACTCAAGTAATAGTAATAAGAGCCCGTCGCTTCTTTCTTTCGTCGTTTTTTCTTCTTCTTTTAGCTATGACTGGATCTCCGCGTCAACACTCGTTGTCGGCTGGTCAGCGAGACCGCAACTGGGAGTATCGAAAACTGAAAGAGCGAGGAGGACGTGCTATGGGATATTTTGAAGAGTCGATCAAGACCTTTGAAGAACAATTAGATAATGTTACCTACACTTACCTACGCTGATAAAATATGTCTGGCCCCGACTCAGGAGACGTCAACCACTGGGTTACGGGTCTGATTCTTTGGAGACAGAAACCAGGATTCGATTGGGAAAACCAAGGCAAAGCAGTGATATGAGTGAAGTAGAGCGCAGTCAAGTTTCTTGCTTCTCCAAAAGGGAAAAATTGAAAAAGGTATCAATCGCTTGTCATTATCTATGGATATAATCTAATCATGATGCATCGCTTGTAGCACTCTCTTAGCTAAACACTCTGCGACGGAGCTCATTCTTCAGGATAACGGCTTCGTGCCGCGTTCTCTCGACAGCTCCCTTGTTCTCAATAGCCCGACGATGCAAATATCCCATACACTCCGCAACGGATCCCCACGGGATGTACTTGAAAGGCTTAGGAATATCGTCTCTCTTCAAGCCGGAGTCCGCCACGCAAGTGTCGTAGTTGTCCAGCAGTTCGCAGCTCAACTCATCCGCTAATCCCATCAGCTGACCACACTCCAAAGTCGTCGTCGACTGTCCCTCAAGTAGCCTACGACGATGAGAAGAAATGGCCTTGTTCGAGCTGTTGGCGTTATGGGTGGCGAGGAAAAGAGCACTGGCAGGGAATTGAAGACCCTCGGCTTCCTTTGGGAGTCTTTGGCTAATGAACACGTCGGCGATATCGTCGAAGCAGTTGTGGGTGTCTTCAATGGTGTCGTGGATCAGGGAGCGAACTTCGTGCTCGATGTAAGCACCGCGGACCAGCTTGATGCCGAGGCTCCAGCCCTCCTTGGCGGCCAAGGCAACGTGACGTTCGGTGTTGGCGGTAGAGCCCTTGAGATAAGCCTGGATAGTGTTGAAAACCAAAGGACGGGCTTCGCGGTTATGCCTTCTCATGAGATCAATGGTCCACTCATCCAAGGTCGGTTGGAGGGCTTGCTGCTCCGCGTCGATCCAAACACGAACTCCCTTTTGCTTTCCGGCGTCGCAGATCTCGTCGAGAGCTTCACGAAGAACCTCAGGCATGGGTCCGCAGGCTCTCATGGCGTCCACAGCGATGGGACCAGCACCAGTAACCCTGGGAACTAGGTTAGTTATCGATCCTGGACCATCTGCTAGACGCCTGCCCTTGTATGGGATGCTTACTTCACGGCAATGAAGTCACCTGGCTCCATCATCTGGAGCGTGTCGAGGTTGCCTTTCTTCCATTCCTGGACCATGTGGTAAAATGCCGGTGCGTAGTCCCCATCAAATGATCCAGTCTGTACCTTCTTCGTATCGAGGACGATTTCCCTAGCGTAGTTAAGGATAACACCCTGGTATCCTATCTTCTTGATATTGGCGACTGCCTTTCGGACTTCCGCAACATTCGTGCCTGCGCAAAAGTGGTCGTATATCGTCCACCGCAGGAGCTTGTTGAGTATAGGGTTCTTATCGGGGTTGAATAGTGGTGATTTGGTTTTCGTGATGAAGCCGAGGATGGGTAGCGATAGCCTCATTAATAGCGGTGAAGATGTAAATTTTGTGAGGAAGAGTGATCTGAGAAGTGTTGGTGTTGGTAGTCTTGATAAAGCCGACTTTCTTGTTGTCGTCTGCGACATAATGTTCTGGGGCTTCGGTACAGCGGTGCTTACACGGTTCGCCACCGTGGTGTGTACAAGCCTCATTGGCCCTTGAAGTAGAATGGACCTACAGAGAGGCCCGGGTACCTGGCCGCAAACCACGAGTTTGGCAGGCATCGTGAAGTTCAAGAGTTTGGCTGAAGAGAAGCGCCAGTAACGTTGTGGAGGGGATAAAGAAAGGGTTAGATATAGTTGCGGACGGCTAAGGGCGGCATAAACCTTGATGCGTCAATGTGGCGGCATGACTTGGTATCGTCGAGCACCTTCGCCGAGCCACCCCACCCCACCACCGACCGGAATCCCGATCTGTGTCAGACCCCAGAGACAGAACATGTCATTCTCCTTGAGGCTCTATTCCATTGCGCGTTATGGCGGCGTTGCGTTCATCCAAATGTCAAGCTCCACATAACAAAGACTTCCTTTGCAGTGATTGGATCCCGCGCAACCCAAAATCTGAAGAAGACACACTTTTGGGCTTCTGGAACCAGGTTTCATGAGGTAAGAATGATCAATACCGTAGATTCGGAGGCAAGGAATGGGGGGTAGCCCTAGCTAGCGTTAGTCGGGGCACGGTTCCGACATATCGGATCGGAGGGGTCTTATCGAGTCGGGTGACCGTTCCGACAACACTAACACCATCGAGTGAAACTCAAGACGGAGACTTTCAAGACGCCGACATCAGCATTTTACCAATGGCTGCATGGTAACAAATCTGAAATTTCTCGGGTCTGCTGACAGGGTTGATAATAATATACAGCAACAAACAAAGTTAGCGGCGAGGTTTGCAACTAGTGGCCATCGACAGGCCGGCCTGGAGAAGCTGACGGTTAAGTCAACCAGTATATCTCCGTTCGCAGTCTCGTTGCTTTACATCGTGCCAGTACCAACCTCTGGTGGCTGATGATTTTCGCCCCAGTCGATGGTGGCCAATAGTGCGGAATGTGAAGTATTAGCTTGAAGTGGAGGGAGAGACTCTCCAGCTCCTCCCACAATCTATGCTCCATTTCCTCCTATGCAGTGTCCTTGTTTCTGGAGCCATAAAGAGCCTGTAAATGTCCGATACTGACTGGACTTTCAAGTTTCCTAGCTCTGCAAAATACGCAAGGACATTGCGGTAGAGGAGTTGTCAAAATATGGGCCCAGGAGCATAACAGGAGGCTGGGGGATACGCCCTATATCCGGGCGGACCCCGGGCGCGCTAGGCCTATTACAGGCGTGCCACAAAAAGGGCTTTATATATCAATAAGAAAAAAGAGCATATAAGTTAAATTTATATAATATATATATAAATATATAATTTTATAACTCTATTTAATAATTAATAGTGTAATATATACTATTCACTATAAATACTATAATACTCCTTTTATATTACAGTCAGCTATCCGACAGTAGGGTTCTGCTAACAGAAGCTGAGGGATGACGCTAGGTTAATAGTATGGTCTTGCTGGGCTGTGTTGCTGAATAAATCTTGGGGTCTAAGGAGTATGGTGATAAATTATAGTCCTTATAAGGGGTTGTAGTATAAGATGAAGCTAGTAGTACTAGTTAGGGTAATCACGAAGTTGATTGCTGAAGAGCTATGGAAGTCTGTTCTTAGGAGACCCAAGTCTATACTATATATAAGTCCCAAATAGTCCTTTCCTATCCTGCTGTTAGGTGATTACCTAGGTGCATTAGTGATCGCGATTGGTTAGCATGGTGTTATAACCCGTTATATAAGGATAATAACTAACTAACTAGCTGGATGGCGGACGGTTAGGGCAGGACATTTATATTGCAGGATCACGGGAATACTAGGGACTCCTATAGAATAGAAGAACTATAGTATAAGCTATATAATAATAAGATAAGACTAAGCATATAGTATAGGTTACTAAGCGCTTAGGAAGAGCAACTAAGCGCTTACCTATAATAACTAAGCAATTACTAATACCTAATTAGTAATTAGTAATAAGGGCAAAAGGACTATTCGGAACTTATATATAGTATAGACTTAGGCCTCCCTAAGGATAGACTTCTATAGCTCTTTAGCAATTAACTTCGTGATTACTCTAATAGGTACTCTTAGCTTTATCTTATACTACAACCCCCTTATGAGGACTATAACTAATTACTATACTCCTTAAACCCCAAGATTTATTTAGCAACACAGCCTAGCAAGACCATACTATCAACCTAGCGTCATCCCTCAGCTTCTATTAGCAGAACCCTACTGTCGGATAGCTGACTATAACACACGGCCAACTGATTACTGAGCGCTTCCTGCTGCACTCCACTGATTGCTCCTTATTTTATCGTCACGTGACTTATACTATAGTTCTTCCGTTCCGTGGGAGTCCCTAATATTCCTATGATCCTGTAGTATAAATGTCCTGTCCTAGCCGTCTCTTATTGAACTGGGCGTATGCTAATGGGCGTATGCCGATTTAACCCGAAATCCATCCCAACCGGTAGCTAGATTGTGGGTACCTATATTGTCGTGGTATATAGGTCGCAATTGCAATGCTGCAATTGTGGATCCACTTTTATGCCTCATCCTATTCGCCACAGTTATGAGCCCAGCTCTGCTACCCTGACTGTGTGCTTGAATGGTTTGAGTTTGCATGCTTGCGGGCCTACGACCCCTACCCAGGGTTCGAATCCCACCGGAGGCGGCTCAACCACCTAGATTTTGGCGAGATGTACCCAATCAGAAGGTTCAAAAAGTGTTGCAGTTCCGACCTACCTATTTAGGACGAAACTGGGGGGTGTGTCGTGGTATATAGGTCGCAATTGCAATGCTGCAATTGTGGATCCACTTTTATGCCTCATCCTATTCGCCACATATATCTAGCATAGATTTTAGTAGAGACCTTTGTACCTCAGAACTCATGAAATATACATACCGAATTTTACCTAATTGACGCAAAAAAGTCTAACAATTAAGAGTCTCATACGCGTCGTTATCCGATTTTGAAGCTATTGCGACCGGACAACGCGTTCAATTACACCCAAACTACTCCAACAACCTAAAATGCCTCCCAATATATCCAAGCCCTCTGCTAATAAGGCCATTATGAAGATTTAGCTAAATAGTCTAAAGGATTAGATATTATAGATTAACTAGCTAGAGGCTTACGCCTCTCGCATCAAAATATAGAATTATATCAACCCAAGCAAGACCAACAAGCTATCACTTAGTAATATCATCACTAAACCCAACCTTCTAGATATGAAACTTATTATTAGGGCCTACCTAAGTACTCAAATAGCAAGTAATACAATAGCCCCTACCAATAAAGAGGATACTATTTATAACTTTAAAGAGAAGGAGATAAAGTTTTATAAGACTATAATAACTCAATATATAGAGGAAAAGAAGGTTTACTCTAAGCACATTAGAAAAATTACTATAATATAGAACTAGATATCTAATACTATCTATCATTAATACCTCAAGACCTACTATCTTACTAAGGAGGATATCGCTACTTAGGTATTAAAGCTCCAGGCCCAAGCTAGTGGCTTAGTTATTAATTCAAAGAAAGCTATAGTATATAAGTACAAAGATATCCTTTTGAATAGGAAAATTTAAACTATTACTATATAAAAAGAGATTACCCTTTAGGTTAAGCAATAAGATATAGCTATCTTTAAAGGCTAAGTAGCTAAAGTCCCTCAAATAGAGTAATTAAGCCTATAGTTTAATAACTTCTGTAGGGTCTTGAGTAGCTCTCCCCTAGCTGCCTAGATAAGAGGTTATTAAGCCCTCGTGGGCGTAAAGGCTAACGAAGATCAGCCTGAGGCTAGTAATATTCTTCTAGCTACTTATAAAGCTATTTAGCGACTTATAGATACTGCTTTTAGAAGTAAGCCTGAGAGGAATATACTTAAGCTTATTATAGTAGAGGTTAATAATAATAATACTAAAAATAATAATAATAAGTATTAACATCGAGGAGAAGGTCATAAATATAAGGCTAGTAGCTAAAGAGACTTATATAATAAAAGGTCTCACTAAAATAACTATAGCAATAATAAGTAGTATGCTCTCTACTACTATAAGGGATATACCCTCCAGCACTACTATATTGCCTTTCTAGAAGACCAGCCCGAATGGTTTAGCCTTAATAAAAACCTTATTAACTGCATCATTAAGAGGATCCAGCCTGGTAGTAATCTAGTAGAGGAGTTTGAGAAAGTAAAAGCTTATTAATTAGGTTAATAACTATATAGTAGAGGCTATAATAGTAAACGCTATAATACTAGATAAAGGGGGACTGTTATAGTAATTAATAAAGTTTAATACCCCCTCTCTTCCTTAGTCCTACTTAATACTAGAGCAACAATATATATATTTAATAATCTATTCCGATTTATCAACTTTCAATTAGCCTCTTATAATAACTTTATTATTACTGGGACCTTAAGGGCTGCTATTAATAGCTGGGGGTTAGTAGACCTTGACCTTTAAGGCTCTAGAGGGCTGCTAATAACCCTTTAACTTAATAATGTGGCGTATTGCGAAAATCTTGCTACTAGCCTTATATCTATGTAACTACTGCGAAAGAAGGGTATATGTTGGGATACTAGACCTAGCAACCCTAATCAAAACTGCTTTTGACGAAGAGATTATACTTATGTAGCGGAGATATTTAATATTAACTAATAGTATCTACTTAAGTATTATCTATATAAGGGGGCGAGTATCTCTGTGGGGTTTGTAGCGATAGCTATAATTAATAGTGATAAATCCCCTCTAGATGAGATATGTGAATGCCCTCTTCGCTAAAAGTATGATTCTTTGACTATTTGTAGACCCCTTTGAGGCTTGACTCTTTTGTAGCATTAGTATATTGGCTACTGCGGACCTGAACCCCTTTGTCGACTGCGCGAGGCTACGCGAGGGGTCTATATTAACGATAATAAGCCTATTGAGACTATTAAGTGCGACTCTTGCGCTATAGCGAAGATACTAAAATAGGTCCGCCGAGCCCCAAGAGAGTTAGTAATATCGTTAAAACCTAGCGAAAGGATCGCTATCAACTTCCATAACTATAATAAGAGATATAGAGGGTATATATTAGCTGCTATTGTGGCAAATAGAGCCTCAGGCTTTACCTGGGACTTCTATCTAGCTAACTGAAAAGGCGAATCCTTCATCTAAGTAGTAGATAAAGTTATATTAATAATTAACGTATAGTATAAGACTAAGGTCTAGGTTATTGAAGCTGATAATGAGATATTTTAATACCCAAGAGTTATAGCAAGGATTGAGAGCAAGGGTATTTAAATAGAGCCATCCGCTCTAAATACGTAAGCCTAAAATAGAGGCGCTAAAAGGATTGCTGCTATTATTAAGCAAAAAGCCCGCTTGCTACGACTCTCAGCCTCGCTACCTATGGTGCTATAGCCTGAAATTATAAAAGCTGCTACCTACTTATATAACCATATGCCACGAAAGCAGCAAGGCTGGAAGACGCCTTATGAGATGCTTTACAAGACGTTAAAAGAGGGTTTTGCAGTACCTAATCTAACCTATCTTCAAGCATATAGTAGTAAGTCTTTTGTGATGACTTCAGATGCCTAACTTTATTAAAACCGTTGCTAGCAACTAGCTGCAAAAGCCTAGATCAGCTATTTAATTAGATATACTACCTCAAATAGCTATAGGATTTAGAACTCTCTGAAAGGAGAGGTTATTACTACTTAAGATGTCCTTTTTAACGAAAAAGCTATCTTTAACGGCCGAATAGATACTTGCCATAATGACTTCAAAGATATAACCCTAGAGGAGATCTAAAATCACTATACTACGCTCCTCAACCCGAGAACTACTATTCGGAGCGACTCTAAAGCTAATATAGACCTAAATAACGACTTATGTCGTACTAAAGATGAAGATAGTGAAGTATCTGCACTAGAGCCAGTTTATAGCTATTCTCAAGTAAAATTTGCTCTGCTGCTAACTCCCCCATAGTCTCCTAAATTAACGTTCTTCTAAGTACTTAAGGAAGGCACTTAAGCCAACCTTAACGTGAGGGGGCGTATCTCAGCAGTTTCTAATAATACTAACCCAAGTTCAGACTTTCGTTTAAAAGTTAGAGTTACTACGAGGACTTTATATAAAGCAGTCTTCTTAAGCTATACCACTAATAAATCTCATATAAGGGTAAAACCTAGTGAATCTAATATTTATTACTTGCCTCATGTAAGTAAACCTAATATATATTATATACCTCATGTATGTAAAACTAATAATAGTTAAAGGTCTTCAGTGTGGTCTAATTAACCTATTAATTCTTTAGCGAGCAGCTATAAGCCTACCCGGGATATTATAATAAGGTTACTATTCCCAGCCCCAGAAGTAATAACTTTAGGGATAAAACTAAAGTAGTAAAATGCCTACTAGAGGTTATTACTAAAGTTACTCTGATTATATATTAGGCTATAAAATCACTCCATAGGAGCTAAGTTTATTTAGGCTAAAGAGAGTTATCTCTAGAGCTACTAAATATCCCAATCTTAGTTAATAGTATTGCAAAAGACTGCGAAGAGTTATAAGGTTCTTAGATGCTACTAGGTATATACCTATAAGCTAAATAAGTATAGTAAGCTTCTAAAAGTTAAGGCGAGACATATAGTAAGAGGTAATTAATAGCCTCACGACCTTTATAATACCTATACTACTATATTAGCTGGGATATCATTTAGGACCCTCATTGCTATTACTAACTAATTTAATATAGATCTAATCTAATATAACGCTATTAATGCCTTTATATATGCTAAGATTTATAAAGAGGTCTATATAGACATACCACAAGGGTATTAAGAGCCTGGAAGAGTGCTTAAGCTGCTGAAGGCCCTCTATAGGCTGCATAGATCCTCTCTTATATATTAGTAATACCTTAAAAAGGGTCTAAATGCCCTCAGTTTTGAGCAGATACCTAGTGAAAACTGCTGTTGGCGCTATAGCAAGGTCTTATTCTTCTTCTATATTAATAACTGCGTTATGGCGTATCCCCCCGAAGATCGCACTTATACTACCTCGCTAATTAGATAACTATAGAAATAATACTATCTCAAGGGTAGTTAAGACCTATATTAGTTCCTAGAGATTAAAGTCCTTTAAGATCATCTAAACAAGAGGCTAAAGCTATTATAGTTGGTGTTTATTGATAAGTTAATAAAACTACTAAAAAGGGAGGACTATATTAATACTAGCTTATAATATAATACCCCAATAGCTACTGAAGAGCTGCTACTATATAAAGGGTAAGCAATACCTTAAGAGATTTAGCTATATTAATAAAAGGTTAGATCGCTATTATATGCTGCTAATATAACTAGACCTAATATCGTTTTTATAATTAGTTATCTTATGAGATTTAACTAAAACCCTAGCTTAAAACACTACTAAGCTGCTAATTAAGCTATATAATACCTACTAAAGTCAAAAGGGCTCTACCTTAAGTATGGGGTTAAGGATATTAACGGGCTGGAGGTAGCTTTAGATACTAGTTTTGCAGATAACTTGATGGACTGAAAGAGTTCTTAAGCCTTTGTAATGAAGCTATTTGAAGGAAGAACTGCTTAGAGGGCTAATAAATAATAAATAGTAATGACTTTAACTATAGAAGTAGAGCTTTTAGCTCTCTTGCAGGCTGCAAAGGAAGCACTATTTGTAAGTTAGCTAATAACTGCCTTATGGGTGAGCCTCCCTCCTAGAGGAGAGCTTTCCTATGTAGTTGCAGTTAATTAGCCTCATAATAGCCTTAAGGTAGTTATCTAATATAATAATACCTAAATAATATAGCTAGTAACCTAAGAGATCATTTAACTAGAAACTAAGTTACGCTACATTAATATCCATAACTATTAGCTACAATAAGAGATTCAGGATAACTATATAAAGGTTATTTACACCTAATTAGCTAAAATAATAGCAGCTGAGATAACGAAGGCCCTACTAGCTGCCGCCTTCACTACCTTTATTAGCTAACTTAACCTTACGGATAAGAGCAACCTTCTTACAGATAACAGGCGTACAAAATTAGAGGCTAAATAGGCTAAAATAGCTCTATAAATAGCGTCACTTTTTCTTACCTACTGGGAGATTTTAATAAGCATAACGGGAGCGATTTGAAGTGATAGATATACCCTCAAATGGGCTATATATAAAAGGGCCTATAAGTAGGGGATTTGAGATTTACAAAAGTGGCTATTTGGGCTATTTTAGCTAGTTTATTCAGTTTAGACCCTTTAGGCACTAACCTGAGGGGGCGTGTTGAACTGGGCGTATGCTAATAGGTATATGCCGATTTGACCTGAAATTCGTCCCGACTAGTAGCCAGATTGTGGGTACCTATATCTAGCATAGATTTTGGTGGAGACCTTTGTACCTCAGAACTTATGAAATACATACACCGATTTTCACCTAATTGATGCGAAAAAGTCCGATATCTCTCGCCCGGGTGGGTCGGTTGGCTATTATCTTTGCCTAATAGGTCGTGACATTTTATAATAAGTATTACTATACTTACTACTATAATTATAACTACTCTATATAGCTAGATCCTTTAGATTAACCTCCTATATACTAAAGTAGCTAGCCTTAATCTCTAGAATAGTATAAACTTTTATATAGCTACTTTAAGTATAAAAAGCGCTTTTTAGAGCTATATAAGAGATAAGCCTAAGCCTATTATTCTATATACTCGAGTTACTTTATACTTAATATAGTAAATAGCTTAATAGTTATACTTTAAGCTAATTTATTAGAAAGCTTATCTTTATTAGATCTACTAATATTAATAAACTTCTAGATACCTTTAAAGTATATAGATATATATAGATTTAGGTCCTAGTGAGGCTAGTTAGCCAGGCTTTAAAGCGTTACTTTTATAGAGAAGGTAAATATTAGAAGAGTATTAGGGGGTTTACAATATAGCGAGAAAATAGAAAAGGTGTAGAGAAATTATTTTAGAATAGACAAAAGTGTGGGAGAAAGCCGCTTACTCTTCCCTAGGCTTAGAGAGGTTAGAGGGGTATTTATATATGGAAGAGCTAGGCTTATAACTATAGCGAATAAGATGAGGCACAAAAGTAGATCCACAATTACAGCATTGCAATTGCGGCCTACATACTATAATATTAAAGCTAAAGAACTTAGATTAAAGGCTTATAATAATATAAGATATAGCTAATAGTAAAAGCTATAGAAGAATAAAACTAGTAAAGTATTAACTACTCATGGGTATATCCTAATAACGTAGATAAAGTAAATAAACTATACAAATTTAAAGCTTAATATATAGTAAGGGGAGATTATTAAATGAAGAATCCAATAAAACATACTTATATAGCTATACTAATAAGGTTATTACTCTAAGTATTAATAGTAATAGCAGAGTTTGATTTTAAGCTAAAGTAATATAATATTATAAAGATATATACATATATATAAACCTTAGAGAAAGGGTCTATATGAATAAAGTTTTTAATAGAATAAACAAATAAATATATTATCTTAAAGCTAGATAAAGCTCTATATAGATTCAGAAGATTATTTATTATAATAGTAAAGCGTGGATATGAGGAAGCAATAGTGCTTGTATTGGGAAGGATATATATGCGGATAACGTACGGGTTTATATACCCCTTTAGCAGTCCTAAAGAGCAATACAAAAGGCCTACGCTGCGCGATATACTCCCAGCCGCACCGCAGCAATAAACTACTGCTATGCAGCTCTTCCTGTATATATATAAATACAAAAGAGATATGCTTATTGCGCGATCCTACGCTATAAGGGCATCTTCTAAATATAAAAGAGATTGCGCTTAAAGTATATTATAGGTGCCTGTTGGTCTCACAAAGACTGGTACTAGAAGGTAGGGGATAAAACAGAACTTGAAAACAGGGTGATATTGATGATGTCTGATGAAAGAAGGTATCTAGAATAGTGGCTAGCGAAAGGAGGAACGATATGGTAGACTGATGAGGTAGGTCACGTGACTGAGGTCACGTGACTACTATATCAGGTGACTGAGGTTATATGGCTACTATGGTTGAATCCCGTTCCTGCCTGCTGGGCCACGGGCCTAATACTTGGGTTGGGTCTGGATAGGCGAATATCCTAATACTGGCAGTTTTTCTTTTATGCTAGGATTTGCCTATTATGCTTATTTAAATATATGAATTGAATAACTTGTTTTGAGGCTATTTTTAAGCCTCAAATTGAATTGAAAAGATGGCTATTTTAGCTATATCTATATCCTCTAAATAGCTACGATTTTGGCTTAAATCCTATTCCTCTAAAGTGGTAGCGACTGCTATTTGTTACTCCGTTCCTTCTGCTATTTGGGTTACCTATCCCTCTATTTGAATTATTAATTTATTCCTATTAATTAGCTGGCGTAAGGCGCTATTTGGTGATGCCTTTGTGAACGTATTAGCGGGGTTATCTTCGCTATTTACCTAGCGGATTTCAGCGAGCTCGCGACGCTCATATAACTAATGTAAGGCTATGATATCTATTATGAGCTTCTTCTCCTTTGTGGTGCTAAGCTTTACTAAATACTTATATAGAGAGTATGAATTGGTATATATAACGGTGGGGATAGGGTTAGTAGTGCCTAGCTTAGTGGTGACTTAATAGAGAGTTGATGTGATTGTGAAAGCTAAGTTGGTACTAGCGACTATAGCGTAGATCTTAGATACTAGCATACTGCGGGTGGTATGCTTGTATTTAGTTGAACTATAATGGATGATATTATTATAAATAGTGAAGGTAGCGTTATTTATAGTTTTATTAGCTAGTATGATAATATAGCCTAACTATAAAGTAAGGTTCTTATTATTTATTAAAGAACTATCTATAAATATAAAGAGTTTTGTAGTAGTTAGGGAAAGTATAATGAAGGTTAAGCTATAATTGAGGTTATTACTAAGCTATTTGAGGCGCTTGTTGAGGGTAGCGATATCCTCATCGTTGGGGTTCTGGCGTTAGGCGGCTGTGGATAGGTTGAAGTAAGCTTCTAGCTGGCAAATAGAGGCGATATATGCTCCTCTAGCGCGTTGCTCAATATACTTCTGCTTAGCTAATACCTCATTGAGGTTCTTCTTGGGCACTAACTTGATCTTAGTACCTTGGCCCTTTTGCTGAAGGATAATGGCTCTATTGGCTGCTAAGGAGATGGTTCTACTATTAAAGGTAATAGGGGTCTGAATGGTGAGACTTTCCTTGGGTTTAGCTATAAATTTAGCCTTCTGGAGTTCTTCTTCTTTAATAGCAGAAAAAGCTGCTATGCTGAGGCTAATGGTATTATTTGTTTGCATCCTAATGATTATAAAGTGAGGGCTTGAGGTATTAGTAATGAGGAGGTATAGGTTAAAGATAGAGCTTGTTATTTATAGCTTGTTATGATGATGGGTATTATAGGTGGCCTACTAATGGGTGCTAGCTTTAGCGATGCTATATAGGGGTTTGATAACCTTTATAATAGAACTAGGGGGGTATTTATTATGAATTTGATTAGGAAGATAGGCGTATATATTGCGAGCGAGGGTTATTTGTGAATGAATATATGCTTAGGTGATATCTCTAATCTAAATTAGATAATTAGGGCTAAGGGATGGGGTAATAGTAAGCAGAAGATAGATACTATAGCGCTAAATAGTTAGTAATTGGGTTAAAATTTATACTTATTGGCGTCGTTTATACTATAAATAATAAGGCGAGACTTTTTAAAGGGGGTCATTGTCTTATTCTTAATTTTATTAACTATATAGGACCTAAAAAGGCGCCTATATTACTTAGTTAGGTTAAAGAGTTTAAAATAAAAGACCTCACAGTTAAGAAGGGCAGTGATCTCCTTTTTATGGGATTTTTAGAAGGGGGGTCTATTAATAATACGTTTGCCTAATTTGCAGAGGGCTAGTGAGAGCTCCTAATTAGCTTTCTCTTTTGTAGAAATAAATATTATGGGGTTATTGACTTCTTGCTTGAATACGCTTGAAAACGTAAAATTGGTAGTAATTAGGCTTTTTTGGGGTCTTCTTTAATGCTAGGGCGGAGGGGTGGGGTTAGTAGGAGGAGTAGCTATATTGGGGCCTTTGGGGTTTTCTTTAGGGTTGGGGTTAATGTGAAAGGGTCTGATAGTAGTAGAGGGGAAGTTTCACGTACTATGGGGTAGTTGAATAGTAACTGTTTTGCCTGAAATAGTGACTAAATAATAGGGGCCTTACTAACTATTCTTCTTATGATATACCTAAATAAGTGATTATAGAGGTAGATAGATGACTTTGTTAGTGCTGGGGCTATTGCGGGCGGTGAGGGTATCTGCAACCTTATGCTTAGCTTATTCTTTATGTAAGTTATCTATTGTAGCCTTGATGGCTTTGGTATAAGCTGTGACGTCTAGTGAAGGGGAGTTGTGGCTAATATGTAGATAGGCGCTAAAAATGAGAAGGGTTGGAATAAGGCTGTTAGGACTGGTAGTGTTGTTAATAGCCTTAATTGCTATTTGAAGGGTAAGGTTAGGCTTCGTCTGAGGAAGCTCTTGTTGGATGATAGTGAAGGCGCGTTGAAGAGGGCTATAATATCGCTCCGTTTTGCTGATCTTGTGATAGGCTTCGATAGGTACGACCTTAACTATAATAGCTATGGATTTGGCGTTGTTTTTGAATACTTTAGTAGCGAAGTTTAGTCTAGTGTTTGTGATAATATAATCGGGGGGTCCTTGATAGATGTAAATCTAATAAAGATAAAGGGTTTCCTAGGTTGTTTTAGTAGATAAATTGGGTAGGAAGTAGGCGTTATTAAAGCTAGTAGTAGTATTAATAACGTGTAAAGTGGCCCTGCCCTTAAGGTAGATAATATTGTAGATGATTTCGTAGTTGAAATAGTAGTTGTTTTTGAGTGAAAATTTGAATCTCTAAGGGGCTCTAGCGTTTAATTAGTAGCGCTTGCAGACCTTAGTTAACTGCTCTATTGCTGCTATTTAAATGGGATGTCTAGCACGGCTTAAAAGGGCTGCTAACTTAGTGATAGAGGGATAGCTAAAATGGTGATAAAGATGATGAAGCTTAGTATTGGTTAAGTAATGGGTTAGAACCTCTTCGTTATCTAGTAAGAGCTATGTATAGCCCTATTTGCGGATGACTAGAGTAGTAATATTGCCCTAATATAGATAATTATGGAGGTTATTAAAATAGATACCTATTTAATCTATATCGCTTAAATATAATAGAAAAGGGGTATTTACTGGCATGACGTGAAACACTATACTGCTAAATATAGTATCGACTGTAATAGTACTAAAAGAGTCCTTAAATAGCCTATCTCTAAAGCGTACTCTTGTTTGGCTAGTATTCGCCGTGTTAACTGAAATAGGTTGAATACGCTATAAAGCAACGACTTGCTGTTAGCTAGCGGTGGATATACTAGCTGCGCTTGAATCTGGCATAATACCCTGGAAAACTTCCTTAGAGTATCTGCTATTAAGCGTAAATAGGTAGTAAGGGGTAGTACTACTAGGTAGAGCAAGCTGAGTAGAGGGGAGATTAGAATAGAGTGCTAGGTTAGTAGTAGGGTTAATACCTATAACTATATAGAAAGCAGCTTAATTTAGTAGGGATTTAATTAATTTATTGCTATTAATAGTGAAAGAGGTCATGGCGACGAAAGCAGTGAATTTGTGGGATGGGGAAGAAGGGTTTAAGGGGTCTAAATCCTGGGGATCCTGCTAGAAGAAGTATTTAACTTTAGTATTAGTGTTGTTGTTAGGCTTATTGTCGCCCTTAAATTGGAGGAGGAAGGCGATAAAGTCGTTTTTGGTGATATTTTATAAGTACTTAGCGTACTTATTCTTGAAGTTATTATACTCTTTATCTCTTTCCTCTTTGGAATGCTTCTATAAGTGATAATTAGGCTTATGGTATATCTAGTATCTTTAACCTTAGTAGTAACTAAATAACTTAGGGTGAAACTATTAATTTAGCTAGTTTTAGTAATATCTACTGCTACTATTGCTTTTATGAAAGTTGCCTTAACTGCTATTTTAGAAGTGTTGATTGGTATATATAGCATTGTTTTTAGTAGGTGTGGTAGTTATAGCGTCCTTATATATTTTATTTGTAGTGAATTAGGTAAGGCTCTAATTTATATAGGATATTATACTAACTGCTAAATAAAGAGAATTATATAAATCTTGGAGGTTTAAAGGGTGCTGATATAGCATAAGCTTGCACTCTCGAACTCCTTAGTATATACTCCGGATTTTATAGTATAGAGGCTTATCTCTATTGTATTTCTTACTAAGGGCTGGTTTGATGGTGGATAGGGTTTTGAATAGGATTTTGAGGTTCTTAGCGATGGATTTCTTAGGGTTTTTATGTATGAGGTTAGGTAATATGGTGTTATCCTAAAGGTTCTTATTAGTGATGTGAAATTCCTTGGTTTTGAAGTACTCCTTTATTTAAGTAACTATTTTGTGGTAGAGGGGTTGGGGGAAGATAGGGGTAATATGCTAAAAGTAATACTCTTAAGTATCTCCCTTTAGCATAAGGGAAAAAGCTTTAGCATACTATCGTGCAGAGATACTAGCTTTAGCGTAATAATCCTTGAAAACTAGTAATTTGGACTCTAAAACGTCTAACTTGCTGCTATTATACTTAAGGTTATTATTATTGTAGAACTTGGTGAGACTCTTAAGCTGATGTGAGGTGGGGGTATTATTAGATAGGGGTAGGGGCTAGTGGGGATAATTGCGTGAAGGAGGGTTCTAGTTAGTTGATTTATGAAATTTAAGGTTAAAATCGATATCTTAGGTATTGTTTTTGCGGTTTTAGCTAGGCAAAAATGGTGGCGGGTAGCTATACTAAATAGGCTGAGGCTACATAAGCTGAGAAGAGGATAATTAAGTAGGGGGCTGTTATGTGGGTGAAATAGGCTTAACTGAGGGCTTTTAGGTAGGGGTAGTAGTAGGGGCAGTAGGTTTAATAATATAAAAGGTGAGCTTAAGTAGCTAGGTTAAGTTGTTATAGAAGTCCTGATTATGCTTATATCTTGTGATGAGGGCGGGAAAGAGCGATTTAATGGAGTTGAAGTCTTTATTGGTCTATAGGTAGTATTTAGTCTCTTTAGCGATAGCAGCAAGGTTATCTCTAATTTAGTAATACTTAAATAGAATAAATACTTTATTGAGAATGAGGATTTTCTATAGGGCCTTAGTGGTAATAGGATCTATATATTTGAAAATCTTAATGATATCTTAGAAGTCTTTGTTGTAGTTAGCCTATAGCTGATAACCTTAGAGGCCTAATTTAAGGTATTAGCTAGCAAAATAGGCGATATAGCTAGCGATTTTAGTAGGGTCTTGCTCCTTGGGGTTGAAGCTTCTAATTTAGCTATAGGTGTTTGGGTTGATAATATCTATAAAGTCCTGGGGGATTGGGATAGTGGACTGATATTGAGGGGTAGGGCTCTTGGGTTGTTGAGGGGAAGGTGTAGTAGGGGAAGGGGTAGGGGAGGCATTATTATCTATTATAGGATAAAACTACGTTTAGAAGTTGGAGTAAGAGGGTTTATAAGCTGATATTAATGTCTTATATATGGGTTGTCCACCCTAAGCTATAGCTTTGGGGCTATAATCTATATATTAGACGACTTATGGATACTGCTACTGATCTTCTTCTTATTGATAGACCTTTCTATTATAATGATCTTCTTAAGTAGGGCTTCTTAAAGAGGGCACTTCCCGTGAGGGGCTTCCTAAAGAGGGTACTTCCCGTGAGGGGCTTCCTGAAAAGGGGATCTTATCTTCCTGAAGAGGGGATTATTGAGAGTCTTAAGGGGTTTATTAAAGGTCTTAATTGAGAAGTAGTTTTTTGGAAGAAGGGATTTGATGGATGGATAGATGGATATAAGAAGACGGGTTCGTGATTAAGCAATTTGAGCAGTCTTAAAAGACTTAGCTGGGCTGTTTTGCTAGGGAAAAATAGGTGCTATTAATAAGTTAATTAATAGTACTACTAGACCTTTGCTACTAGTGAGGTATTGTTTCCCTAAAGGTATTAACACCCTGCTAGAACCTAAATTTAGTTAATATAATAATAAGAGTATGAAGTGTGGGAAGGATTTTAGTAGAAGAGTAGTAGGCTAGTAGGCTAATAACGCCTCAAATACGGGTTAACTACCCTAGGCTGCAGGTTTAGGGCGTAGTCCATTTATTAGGCGATTTACTGCTAATAGACTTACTAGCAGTCTTCTGAAGGGGCGGAAGGGGGGGGGTTCAACAGTGATGAAAAATAGCAAAAAGAGGCTGAAGAAGGAAGAGTCTTGATGCTGAAGTTGTAGATGGGAGGAAGTTTGAAGAGGAGTGGGTGGGAGAGAGGGTGTTTGAAGAGGGGGGGGGGAGGCTGTTGTTGTTGTTATGAAATGGGCAAAAGATATGGCCCAAAAAGATAGCTGAAAGATAGCTTAAAAGAGGATTTGAAAGAGCTGTTTTGCGCGGGTTAAAACAAATAAATCCAATAGGGCAAAACGGAGGGGGGGGGGGGGGGGGGGGCGTGGTTATAGCTAAATAGCTTAAAAGAGGGCTTAAAAAGAGCCTTTTGAGCGTGGCAAATAAATAAATTGAACAAATCTGATATGAGGCTGAAATAACTTGTTTTATGCGGGCGGTTAGAGCTTACTGCGGTTTTGGAAGGCGCGTTTATAGTGGCAAATTAATGTAGCTGTTGCGATATTGATGTGGTTGCTGAAATAGCAGGCAAAACAGCTGAAATAGCGGGCGGGTAGTAATGTTGGAAGTCCTTCTTTGCGGGCGGTTAGGGCTTACTGCTGTTGTTGTATCTGGAGGGTTTGAAGTGGTTGATTTTGGTGGTAAAGAAGAGGGTGAAGAAGAGGGTGAAGAAGGGAGGTTTTTGAGGTGGGTGGTAGAGGTGGTGAAGGTGGGAAGGTTGGCGAAGTAGTGGGTAGCGCTAAAAGAGGGCAAAAAAGGTTGAAATACGCTAGATAAGTTGAAATATACTAAATTGATGTAGTTAGTTGAAAAAGATTGTGTTATTTTGGCGTTTTAGCGTTTGGTGGAGGAGTTGTTTGTGGGTAGTTTTTAAGAGTGCTAAAAGAGGGTAAAAGAAGGTAACTGCCTAAAGAGAGCAAAAGAGGGTTTGAAAATAGGCAATAACTTTACTAGCGCAATAAGGTTATTGCGAAGAGTTAAAGGTGCTAAATAGCGATATGGGATAGGCTGCGGCTATTATTAAAACGGTGGGGGATCCGAAACTTCGCCCATAGTTAATAATAACTTCAGAGATATTAAAAATAGAAGCGGAGGCTGAACTATTAGCTTCTGAACTAAATCTCTATTAGTATGATATTTGATGATAGGATATGGGGGTGCTCTAAAGCTCTAAATAGCGCTCCATCCAATGAGGGTTAAATAGAGCGGAGGCTAAACTATCAGCTACTTAAATAAATCTATGGATTTTTGCTATTCTTTTGATAGAGGGCCTAGTTGAATTGATTGATATAACGTCTCTTTAGTTATTGTTTTAACCTTGCTGATCTGCGGTTTATAGTATCTTAAGTAGTATAATAGTGAAGTTAACTACTAATTAGTGTTGGTCTTACAAAGACTAGTACTAGAAGGTAGTGGATAAAATAGAACTCAAAAACAGGGTAATATTAATGATATCTGATGAAAGAAGGTATCTAGAATAGTAGCTAGCGAAAGGAGGAATAATATAGTAGACTAATGAGGTAGGTTATGTGACTGAGGTTATGTGACTACTATATTAGGTGACTGAGGTCACATGGCTACTATGGTTGAATCCCGTTCCTGCCCGCTGGGCCACGGGCCCGACACTTGGGTCGGGTCCGGATGGGCGAATATCCCAATAGCGCCTAAAGGGGCTTATAAGCAGCTGTAAGGGCCAAAAATAGTCTACACCTCCCAAGCAGCTAATAAGCAGCTTAAAAGGGGGCTAAAGCTAGACCTCCCTACTCAAGAGCAGCTACTAAGCGGTTTGAAGAGGGGGGGAACTAAGATGAAATAAATAAATCTCTATACTCCTAAGCGGTAGCTAAGTAGCCTCTAAATAGCTACTAAGAGGCTACTAAGCAGCTTTAGCCTTGCTTAAAGAGGGATATAATCCTTCTATAAGTACTCCTCCTCCCCTATATATAGGTATACTAGATAGGATATATATAATATATTCCCTAGTTACTTAGCTGCTATAGATATAAACTATAGCGCTAAGCCCCCTTTTTTTTAGCTAAGCGGACTCTAAAGGGCCTTTAAAGCCCTTAAAGTAGTATATAAGTTAGTAGTATATAAGGTAAATTTACTAAAGTTATATTAGCCATGAGAGGTAGCTATAAGAGGCGGCGTGAAGGTATAAGGCTGCAAGAGGTATTGGGATAAGCCTTAAACTATAGTTAAGAAGTATTGAAAGGCGTATTATAGGTAGAAGAAGAAGGGGCAGTATACTTTATAACGTAGGAGGTAATAATAAATATTATAAGAGCGCGCCTAAAGCCTAGGCGTTTAAAGAGAGAGTACTAAATGAGGCTTTAAGAAGCCTAGCGCTTAAAAAGAGTGAGCGCTAAAGAGGGCTTTAAAAGAAGAAGATACTTATATCTATAATACTTAAGAGCAGTAGAGGGGTATTAAGGCAAAAGGAGCTAGGCTTATAACTATTATAATAGTAGAGTGTAGATATAAGGAAGCAAAAGTACTTATATTGGGGAGGATATAAACGCAGATAAGGTGCGGATTCATATACTCCTTTGGTAGCGCTGAAGAGCAGTGCAAAGAGCCCACGCCACGCGACATTATTTTTATTATAGTAATACTCTCTATGGAAATGTCTATAACGTATCTAACATTAGTATATTACTAAGCTTAATTATTATTAATATAAGAAGTAATTTATCTTCTTTTATTACCCTTATAACCACTACTACTTATATCTAAAAGAGCAAAAAAGATAAAGTAAATTAAGATATTTAGAAATTAATAATACGTTATTACTTAAATAAAAGATAATCTTCAATAATTCTTAAGTATAGAGATACTTTAGATTCAATTTAATAAACAATTATAGATTACTTAGGGATTATATAATAAAGTAATCCGGAAATATATAGAATATAATATACCTAATTAATTACTTAAGAAGATTTACTGAATATTAATTATATAAGAGTATCGTAGCTAATAGCCTAGATTAGTAAAGGATAAATAGCGCGTGCAAAGGTAGGTATATTGAGGTATCAAGAGTACAACTTGGCCTATTCCGCTAGATGCGTGCGGAAGGCCCTTCTAAGACGCGCATATATATAACTCATGCGCTAAGCCTCCGCTCGGCGCCCGCTCAGCATATAATCCTTACAATATTCAAATATCCTTATAATTACCCCCTTCTCTAAAGCCTTACTCCCCAAGGCTCTTAGCCCCGTAGCTTAGTCTTTTGAGCTAGCTATAGGCACATTTAAATAATATATTATTTAGTCCAAATTTTATTTTTTACTAGCTTATTTAGAAATATCCTATTTATAGTACTTCGCTACTTACTTGCTAAATATTTATAGCTTAATCTTTACCTTTAAATAACTAGTATATTATCTTATAGATAGCTAGGTATATTATTAGGGTTATTAATAGCTAGATCTTTATTAGTGAAGCAATAGCTTGGATACTTTATCTTTTTAATAGCTAACTTCACTAGGGTTACGAATAGCTAGATACTTCATCCTAAAATTAGCTAGGTATAACATTAGGGTCGCTAATAGCTAGATACTTCACCCTATAGGCAGCTAGATATATTATTAGTAAAGCAATAGCTAATACTTTTGCTACTTAATAATAGTCTTTAGTTCTACTCTAATAAGTTAAAAATAGCCTTTATAGTAGAGATATACGCTAGGCTTACTTAGCGCGCCTTCAGCACAAGCTCTCTACTAGCTTACTACTACTAGGCCTAGTATCTAATTACTAAGTAACTATACTTGTTATATATTATATAAAACTAGTTATTCTAGCACTTAGCTAAATCGTAGCTATTATAACTATATATACTATAGTAATTATAGCTAACCTATAGAACCTTTATGTGCCGTTTAATATCCTCTATTGCTAAGATCTCTATAATAGGTTGCTAATTGCAGCTTCAATTACAGCATAGCTCCTAGGCTCGCTTAGTAGCTATAGCTACCTCAACTAGCATCTAGGCATCAAACTTTTGCTACTTAAGATCCCTCTAGACCCGCAGACTTAGCCTAAAAAAGAATATAAAAGCATAGAATCTACTACTCTCATAGAGCGTCCTAAGTTCTTAATATATAACTAACTATTTAGTAAGAAAATAGAGGGAACTCTACTCTTCTAACTATTTTATCTCAAATAGCAAGCTATACAAGCAGCGCTTCTATGGCTCTAGATTAATATATATTTAGTACGTAAATACTATAAAATTAGTTTATATAGCTATCCTAGTAAAACTAATTATATAGTTATATTATTATATCTAAAGGGTAGGTAATATCTTTATAAGTACCTACTAGATATATTAAGTATTAGAAACCTGAGATTAAAGGGAGTATATATCCTATATAGTAGTAAGCTAATTAGCTGCTTTAGTAGAGGTACTATCCTCCTTAGGGATACTATAAGTATATAGGGGAGAGGGCTTGTAGTAATATAGTATAGGTATAAGTAACGCTATATAGTTAGTAAGAGCTTAAAGAAGGGTCGCTATAATAGCGTCGTTTAGCAAAGTTATAGTTAACGAGGTTATCACTAAAAGCTTAGCAGCTTCAAGCTTATTAGAAATAGACGTAAAAGACTTTTTAGGAGTAGGGTTTATATTAAGGCTTAGGTTTGCCGCGCCTTTAGCAGCGGTTCAGCAAGTATTACACGCAGCTATAATCCCGGGCTGATCTCTCAAAAAAAGGTAGAAGTTATATAATTATAAGAGTATAGTAGCTAAAAGCCTAGATTAGAGAAGAATAAATAGCATATATAAAGGTAGGTATATTAAGGTTTTAAGAGTATAACTTGGCTTGTTCCGCTAGATGAATGCGGAAGGCCCTCTTAAGATGCGCGTATGTATGACTTATGCGCTCGGCCTCCGCTCAGCGCCCGCTCAGCGCATAATCCTTATAATATCTAAATATCCTTACAAATTAATATAAGAAGCCTAAAGCCTTAAAATACATAAGCCTTACTATAATACATAGTTATATTGGAAAAGGCTAGCTCTATTCTATATATATCTATAACAACTAAACTAAATATACTTTTTACTATAAGTAACCTAGCTTACGTTAATTATAATATAGGTAGTAAGTATTAATAACCTATACATTAAGTTTCTTTATAATTAAATAATATCGAGGATTTATATTCTAAGCTTATTATTAATAAGGAATTATTAGAAGATAGGCTTAAAATTACTTTAGATATTAGTTTTATTATTAACTCTATTAACTATCGGAGTGCGAAGGGCTGGACCCGAGTCTGTGCGACAAGAGGTGGCGTAATATTGTTTATTTGAAGCTGAAGAGGAAAAGAGAGAGTTTTCCGCTTCAGCAAGGTTACGCTAGATTTGTGGGTAGCCACTGAGTGGGCCCTAAGCGCGGTGAATCTGGGCAGAAGCCCAGATGGTTCTAACCGGGCGTAGCCTATAACACGAAGGTTTTAAGCTTTTATAATAACGTTATATAGAGGAGTAATTAACTAGAAAGTAAATAAATAAGATATAGTTATTATTCTAATATTAGAAGCTGAATTAGTTACTTTATCTTAATATAAGGCTAAGAGTTATATACTTTATCTCTTAAAATATTAAGCTCTGAGTAGATATTTAATTAATAATTAACTTAGTTATTAAAGAGCTAGAGAGATTAGAATTAAAACTTCAGTATATAAGAATCTATAATTATTGAGTAAAATATAGAGTTAAAAAAGAGTAATTCAAAGTCAAATATATTTTCTTAGTAGAGCTTATAAAATAGTTTTATAAAGTTTCTATAATAATAAAGGTATATAACATCTTTTACTAAATAGATTGAGTATTAAAACTAGGAATTATATTATTATTATGAAGGGCGGGCCCCGCAGGGGCGTAGTGCTGTAGCTAATAATATCTCAGCCTCTAGTATATGCCTGCGCGTAGCGGTACTACTAATTCAGCTATAATAGCGCAGAAGGTATGTAATAATAAGTTATGTACTTGTTGCTTAGCTGCACTTAAGTATGGGATATATCTGCCTACTAATATAACTATAGTATAGCTTATAGTAATAGAGCATAGCCTATAATAATTATTAGAAGTAAGTAAGACTAAATAGACAGTTAAAAACCTTATTTATTCAATTATATTAAGCGTTTAAAAATAGGATCTAGATAGATGAGATATTATTAATTATATTATTTATATAGTTTCTAGATTATTAATTATTAAGTATTAGCTCTTAATACTTAAAAGAGTTACTTAGAGTAAGGAGTATAGAGTTAAAATAGTTCAAATACTTATAATTCTATAAGGATTATTAGTAAATAGTATATATAGAGTTATTACTTTTATATAACTGTTGCGTGGCGTGGGCCTTTTGCACTGCTCTTTAACACTACTAAAGAAGTATATAAACCCGCACCTTATCCGCGTTTATATCCTTCCCAATACAAGCACTTTTGTTTCCTTTTATGCACACTCTGCTATTATAATAGTTATAAGCCCAGCTCTGCTACCCTAACTATGTGCTTGAATAGTTTGAGTTTGCATGCTTGCGGGCCTACCCAGGGTTCGAATCCCACAGGAGGCGGCTTAAGTACCTTGATTTTGGCGATATGTGTCGGACTTTTACGCGTCAATTAAGTGAAAATTCGTGTGTGTCTTTTGTAAGTTCTGAGGTATAAAGGTCTCTACTAAAATCTCTGCTAAATATTAGGTACCCACAATCTGGCTACCTATGGGGACGGATTTCAGGTTAAATCAGCACACGCCTAGTTCAATAATATGGACCCAATCAGAAGGTTCAAAAAAGTGTTGTAGTTCCGACCTACCTATTTAGGATGAAACTGGGGGGTGTGTTGTAGTATATATGTGTCGTATTATATATGCCGTAATTATAGTGCTGCAATTGTGGATCTACTTTTATGCCTCATCCTATTTGCTATAATACTTAAGTACTTTATATTATTAAATAGTCTATTTATACTTTTTGAAAAGAAAGATAATAGGAGCATTTATATATTTTCCTAAATATTAATAGGAAAAGAAAATAATCCTAATATAAATTTATACTAATTATATTATATAAAGGTGAACTAAAGTACTAAAATCCCCTTTATGAGTATATGAAATACTATTTAAATACTAAACCTAATAAGGTAGCTATTTTAGGAAGAATCATAAAGAAAATACCGTAATATAAATAAAGTAATCTTTCAAAAAAGGAGATTTAGACTAAAAAATAAAGATAATTAAAGAAAGACTTTAAAAATAGTAATAAGGAGTTATAAAGCATACCTAGCTTATAAGGAGACTTTAGGAGTAATTAGTTTTACTATATAAAATATAGATAACTTTATATAGAAGAACTTAAGAAGTTACTGAATTATATTCTAAAGAGAGAAATATAAATAAGAAGAATAATATTATACGTATATAGTTTAATAAGAGTTAGTAGAATTTAAATATTTCATTAGAGAAAGCATATTATATAAGTACGAAGTTCTATTATCTATGAGGTATATACTATTTCATAATACTCCTTAGTTATAAGGAGGAGGAATCTCTATAGATAGGGATGAGGAGAAGGACTTAGTGATAATATTTATATATTACTATCTATTATTGATCCTACTTTTCCAACAGCTACGCGGAAGGCGAAATAGCCGACGAGGGGAATTTTGGTCAAAAGGCAAATGGAGGATGAATTCAACTTTGAGTTCTCGCCTTAAATTTCTTTCCACGTGATTGGGACGGCGGAAACGCTGAAAACAGACGTGCAAGAAGCAGATGTTGATGGTACTCTGGCTTTCACTTTTGATGATATAATAATTGCATTCGTCTCTCCAGGTGCATGGTAAGTTCATAACCCGAATCAATATGACTAAGAGATTTCTCAGCTCCAGACAGGGACATCGACTCCCGCGGATCTTCATACCATAAGCTGAAGTCTTCTATGTCACAACGATCAGTGGCTCTCACTAGGCCAAATGGCGGGATTGTATTGAACGATCTTAGGTTTAAAGTCAAATTCAGGGGCCGCACTCTTTCGGAAGTCGAAGGGGAACTTAGAAGGCCCCCCAAAGACCACGGTCATGCTGCGATACTGGGAACTGAAATCAAAACCAATGGAGATGAGAGCACTGGGCAAGATTCCCACATCGGGAGCTGGAGTAGCAGAGCAGGTGTTCTCGAAGTCATTCTGACAGCCGATGGAGGCTTTGCAACAATCGTCGGAGTCACTGGCGATACTATGTTTACGTCATTATAGCTTAGCCTCTACTTGTATTCCAGAAGATCAAATGCATTGTGATATCTATCGAGAATACTCTTGTATGACACTGCGAGGCTCCACGTACCTGCCCAACGGCTTATAGTCTAGATCATAACCAAAAGCCTTCGGTCCACCTATGTCCAGTCCAGCCTGGGTTTCGGTCCATCTAGGCGAGCAGGTGATTCCAATTACCGTAACTCTGTAGCCGTACTTGAACTCAGGAACCCCCAGAGCTCTGCCTGACTCATTGTCCAGAATAGAGATCAAGTCGGGAACGGCTGCCAAAATGCTAGTCGTACCGTCTTCAGCTGTATGTTCCGCCAGGATGTTCTCATTCTTGAAGGGAATCTTGAGTGTTCCTCCTTGAGCCACTGCAGCAGCCCTTTCCCTCAAAGTCGATGCGTCGTCTTCATCCCCGCTATCAAATGCGGCAATGTGCACCTCCCCGTAGGAATGACCTTTGAATAGACGTCGTTCAACACGCATGATCTTGCCCCTGAATAGAACTTTAGCGGTTTCCGAGCCTCCGGCTTCCCTGATGATAGACTCTGCGACGGTGCTCATGGTATTTGTTGCCTGGCACAGAGCAATGCAACGTCCAATTCGCCATGCCAGCGACACTGTGTTCAGCACACCAAATTTCTGAACCTTCTCAGCAGTCGTAGGTTTCGCTGCCATGCCTACCCGTGAACCCATCTCAGAGCACGAAGCGCGCAAAGCACGATCGACGATCTCATCATTAGGAGCCCTTGTCATTATAATTGTCTTACCGTCCCCGGAATCGATCGCACACGGGACCAGGTCCAACGGGACGTGGACGGCGAGAGTGGTTTGCCAGTACGTCGGGTAAGCTCTTCCCATCCAGTCTCCATCAATGATAGGACTGTTGAAAAAACGGGATGAGCCGACCAAGAACGGTTCAAGGCCATTGGCGCCACCAATCTCCAGCCCCATGACGGCATCAAATTTGTCATGCCGCAAGTATTCCATCAAAGCATGGAAAGCATTTACTGTCTCGATGGACTGTAGTCTCTCGATTGACACAGCCGGGGAGCCCATATGACCTGATTCGCAAATCGTGTTAGTTGGACTGCAAATACCTCGCTGCTTGATCAACTCACCGCCCCAGTATATGATATCGTGCTCCTTGAGGGAAGAGGGCTCAATTACACGCATCGTGTGGCCAGCCTCGAGCATATTTCGGAGTTGAATCTTGGACGCAGCTGGACTTCCACCACCCGCGCATCCGAGAACGTAGCAACCGTCAGCGAGAAAATCCAGATCAGTTTCGCTAATATTCCATTCTTGGATGCCCTCTTTGTCGATTCTGATCTCAGGCTTATACGAAGCAGGGTCTACTGTGTCCTCTTCCGTCACGGCGCGAGTGAGGTCCTTGGATTTCTCAGTTTGCTCTTCGCCCTCATTTTCATCATTGATGGCACCGGCATCAACCAGCTTTGCACGAAGATCGATGTCGCCGACAGCCTTGACTAGGGTTCGAACTTGGTTGGCGACGTATTGCAACGGCATGGTCTCAACTTCGGCAATCTTTACGCTTTCCGGGATGGCACCAGCGGCAACAGCGCGTTCAACAGCCCTCTTTTTGGCGTTCTCGATAGCTTGACTTTCTGTTTGATGTGCTGTTCCTTGCACAATGTCAACTGCGCCGCATACCCTAGCAATAGCAGCACCGACGGCATTTGCGACGTCGTGGAACGGTGGGCGAAGCAGTTTTGATGCGCCCTTAAGGCTGTCAGGGGAGAGAATGGCGCCCCCTCCAACAAGCAGGACTGGAACCGGGTCAGGAGAAGTCTTGATGACGTCAACAGCTCCTTCCAAGAGTACCTGAATTCGAGCAATCGCTTCTTCGACGAAGCCGGCTTCCAAAGCTTTGGACTTCTCGGTCGCGCCAACGACGGCTTTCCCAGCAGCCACGGCAATATCGGTTGTGGTGCAGACGTCTCCGCCGAAGACAAGCCCGCGGGTGACCAGCTCCAGTCCCACAGACTCCGGGCCAACCTTGACTCTTCCATTCGCGGTTCTTACAACCGAACCTCCGCCGAGACCAATTGAGTGAAGGTGTGGCATCGAGTAGTTGACACGAACTCCGGCAACTGTGACATATGCAGATGCCTGTCTCGGCATTCCCGAAGGAAGCAATACACCGACGTCGGATGTTGTGCCGCCAATATCAACCACGATCGCAGAACCATCGCCTCCCGAATCTAGGCCGGCAAGGTACGCGGCACCTCGCATGGAATTGGTAGGACCGCTCGAGAACGTCCGGATGGGAATCTTGGCCGCCGATGCGGCGTCCAGAATTGTACCATCGTTCTGTGTGAGGAATAGAGGGCACGCAAGATTGAGCCTCTTTGTCGCCAAGCGGAACCTGCTGATTGTCTCTCGTGCGTAACCCAAAATTGCGCCGTTTAATATGGCTGCGTTCTCTCGCTCGATGAAGCCAATGCTGGCGCTAGCCTCTTTACTGCAGACAACATCGACGCCGGGCACTTCGCGCAAGAGAATGTCTCGGACCTTTTCCTCCTGGCGGAAGACTTCATCAATGGGCGAGTAGACGCCAGAAACAACCACAGCGCCAACGCCGCTTGCACGGATCTTAGCGCATTCGGCCACAACCTGAGCTTCTACCACGGGCGCCTCTTGAGAACCGTCAATGTGGAGGCCGCCATCGACTATGCCGATGTACGATTTTAGAACGGATGCCAGGTCTGGCGGGAACTCGGCGAAGGCGGGGACTTCCCGCAGGAATGATTTGCTCAGCCGAAGGACACCGACGCGTTGCAACCGCCGAACATCACGCTCGATGACAGCGTTAATAAAATGCGTGGTGCCAATTGTAACGCTCGCGATGCGTTCTGGCGAGTGTGTTAAGCCTGCTGCAGCGAGGACTGTGCGGACCGCAGTCTCAATGCCGGAGGTCGCGTCAGGAGTCGTTGGGGTCTTGAAATGGGCCAGCACGCCGCGATTTACGGTGTTTTGGAGACTTAGATCAATGGCGACTGCATCTGTGTTCGTACCTGAAATCCAGTCAGTTGGATGTCGTATCATGTGGACGTTTCTCTGGGAAATTGATTTACCCCCTACGTCAACGCCAACGCGCACAGTCCTGTTTGATGGAGGCATTTCTCCCATGTTGTCACTTGAGACTGTTTGGATAATTAAGGACACTCGCTGACTCGTCAAGCTGCTCATCTAAGGAGTTATCTAAACGTGAACTGCTCGTATATGTTTCTTCTTATTAATGCTTGTGTCTCCTGAGCCAATAACCCGGAACAATAATTACGCGAATTCCTTACAGAATGATGTGTCGCTGGAGATGGCATCTGTTTAGGCCGATCCACTAAGGCGATCAAGCGCTTAAAAAGGTTTAATTCTGCCAGGATGTCGGCGGAAGATGCCCCATCGCGATCGACAGGGAGGAAGACATAGGAACAAGAAGAGAGGGTAGAGATAGGACAGGACAATGAGGAAAGTCCAAGCATCCTAGACTGTGCCCGTAACGACGTCGGCCATCAGATGCCGAGCAGGAGATATGCGGGGTAAACTGGGCTACCCTGGGTCATTGGAGTTCAACATTTGCCTGAAAGTTGCTCTTATCACAATTGAGTCCGCAAAGAGCAGGAAAGTCTGATAACAACGGCAGTCAATCACGCGCGTCATCTGGTCTGAAGCGACGAATTGGAGTCGTGTCTCCAATGATAAGACAGCATTCGTTTGTTATCAAGATGTGCGCATGCTTTATCTGCGGAGGTGGTGCAATAGGGTGAGAGTGAAGCCAAGTGGGTGGGTGCGGATGTACCATAGTAAGGTGCTTGGAGCGATAGCACACTGGGAGAGTTACATCCGAAGTGTTTGAGAGAGGGTATGTATGCGGGTGATTTTTCTGTGAGCAGCACAATTCCATTAAACTGCGCGCGTTTCCTCCAAGCCTTTGCCACAGAATTCTTTCGCACCACCGGTTGACAAGATGAGCCTGGATCGTATTATGAGGTGGCTTCGGCTGCCCGACACGGACGTGGCCGAGTCCAATATCTGGATCAACGAAGATATCCGGCCTATACCTCCGGACCGCCGACGATGGACTACATCCACATTTATTTCCTTCTGGTTAACCAATCAAGTAGCCAGTCAGTACCCCTTTGTTCCCCGTTGCTGTCTTGCAATATGCTGTCGAGAATCAACTGACAGTCAGCAGTTTCGAATTGGCAATTAGGCGCATCACTTGTCGCAGCTGGTCTCTCCGTCTGGCAGAGTGTTGTTGCGATCATAGTGGGCAAACTCATAATCGCTGCCGTTGCTATCGCCAACGGATGTGTCGGTGCTGAGTGGCACATCGGGTTTCCGGTCGTGTCGCGCTACATTTGGGGCGTCTACGGGCAATATGCCATCCTGATCCAAAGGATTGTTCTAAGCCTCGTATGGTTTGCAGTGCAATCATGGACTGGCGGACTCACTGTGGTGAATTGGTAAGTGAACCACTGTACATGATCATCTTGCGTTGTCAAGTGGCTTATTTTCGGTCAACAGCTTGTCGGCAATCTTCCCTTCCTTCGAGTCTCTCGGGAATGCGTTCCCCAAGTCTTCGCATCTCACAACGAAGGACTTAATTGGCTGGATTATCTTTAACGTCCTGATGATCCCCATCTTATACATCAGACCCGAGAGAATCCAGAAAGTACTTCTCACTTTCAACATCATATCTTCAATTACTTTAGTCTCGATCATGATTTGGGCACTAGCAACGGCGGGCGAACCAGGGTCTCTTGTCAGACAAGGATCAAAGTCGATGACATCCAACGAACTCGGTTGGCAGGTAGTCCATGGTGTCACAACAGTTATCGGGAGCATCGCCGTTGGCCTGACTAATCAGCCAGACTACTGCCGTTTTGCACGTCGGCCTGGGGATCAGATATTCGGACAGTGGTTCAGCATTATCTTCTTTGGTGCCATATTCCCTACCTTTGGGTGTCTGGCTGCCTCAGCAACTGGTGTGATCTACGGCGAGCCTATTTGGAATCCGCCACTGATTGTGCAGGCTTGGCTTGACACCAACTACAACGCCAAAAGCCGAGCTGGTGCTTTTTTCGCCGGTCTTGGTCTTCTCTGCATCCAGTTGAGTATCAACTCTGTCGACAATGCCTTTTCGGCTGGCATGGATCTCGCTGGACTGTTCTGTCGCTACATCAACATTCGCCGTGGCGCGTACATTGGGCTTGTGTTAAGCATTGCCTTATGTCCCTGGGAGCTTTTATCCTCGGCTGCGGTTTTTATCAGTGTTCTGTCGGCTTACAGTGTTTTCCTTGGACCCATCATTGGCATCCAGATTTGCGACTACTTCATCATCCGCCGACGAAGGATTAAGCTATCGGATCTCTATCACCCCCGGCCAGAAGGCTCCTTCTACTACTGGAAAGGCATCAATCCGCGAACTTTCATTGCTTGGGTTTGTGGCTTTGCTACGCAATTGCCGGGTTTCGTTGCAAGCGTTACACCGAACAGCGTAGTCGTCGCCGCTGTGTGGACAAATCTTTATTATCTGGCCTTTCCTCTTGGTTTCGCTATATCGTTCTTGTTACATTTGGCCATCAACACTGTCTGGCCTCCTCCACAGGCAGGTAGCATCGATGAAGTGGACTACTATGGGACATTTACAGATGATGAGGCTAGGAAGATGGGTGTGCTCACGTTGGATACGGAGGCCATCGAGGGTTCATCAAAGCTTGCAGAAGAACTAGGCCATGACAAACCATCCCAAGGCTGGCTCACGTTAATGACGAAATAGGAACAGTCGTCATTCTCTTGTTTTTAAAAACTTCACAACATCACTCGTTTTCCCCAAGCACCCAGCGTACGAATGAACTCCAAAGGAATTTGTAATTCATCAGCTTAGTATGACTAGAGAGGGATTGTGGTCTCTGCCGCTCATTCTCATATATCAGTATCTCCATATTTGCAAGGAATGGCCGGTGATCGGAGCAGCAAACTCCATAATCGAACCGATTCTCCCAGACTACAAAGTTAAGAGACTTAATGCCTGTCGGTGTAATCACAAATACGTAATTAATAGCCGACGGCTCTGCCTCTCCAAGTACAGTGTAGGTGATTTGGTTTCCGTAATATCGTGATTTAAGTACTAGATTCTTGATATCGTCATCCCGCTAGACTGAGAAGTCAAGATCCTATATAGCTCTTCGCTTGGGGCGCTCGTCCTCATCTTAGTAATTACTAGCGATGCCGCAAGTGCGAACTTTCCAAAAAGCAATATAAGCTAACTAAGCAAGGGGAGGCTATTACTACTTCCTAATTAAGTAAGTTATTACCCCTTAGAATCATCAAATCTCTTAATATCTTATATACATACAGATCTACCTAATAGGATGCTATATAGTTACTTCTACCCTATTTACTAAGGTATATTTAGCTATTAAATTTACTAGAATATATTCATTGGGATATTGGGCGTATTAGCGCAGGCGCAGGTAGCTTAGCAGAATAGCCCGGGCGGTGTGATGTAATGTGGGGCATAAGCCTCCTATCTATAACACTACTACTCTCCTGCCCACCTACTAATAGGCAACTTAGACCTTTTTAAGACTATTAATTTACCCCCTACCTTTATATATATATATATATACATATATACCTACTATTATTACTAAGTAATACTAATAATAATTAGTAGTCCACTTTACTATTATACTATAATACTGCAGATCAGTAAGGTTATTTAAAGAGATAGTCTTCCCGCAGTAACTATAAGTAGGTAATCTATAGATAAGAACCTATTATAAAATAGACTACTATACTAACTAGAGAGTCTCTCAATCTATCTTAGTTATCTTTTAGATGCCTCTTTTAGAGCTTAAATAACCTATTGAGTAATCTTTAATTACTAATCTGCTTATTTATAAGATCCTTCTATATCTATTATATATTACTAACTTCATTATATTAAACCGCAAACAAAAGTAATAATTGAGCTACGCAGCATTACTAAAAGCCTTATAAATTGAAAAAGATAATAGTATTTATCCTTAGACTACTATCTCTAGGGCGCTTTATCTAATGTTACGGCGCTAGAGACTCGACTTAGGTTACGTGACTTAACCCTCAAGTCACGTGACTTCCTAAAGTTATAGGATTTAGGCTACCTCAATTTGAGGTTACGTGATCTACAGGTCACGTGATATCCCAGTTATATAACCCTCAGCTATAGGCTTTTCTAGCCTATAGGGCTGCGCTTACCTACATTCTAGTTTTTCCTTCTTCAAGTTAGAATCTATTTAATATAGCATAATTAAAGCGCGCCAGCCTTCACTATTTTATTATTTATATTACAGTCAGCTATCCAACAGTAGGGTCTACTAATAGAAGCTGAGGGATAACGCTAGGTTAATAGTATAGTCTCGCGGTGCTATATTACTAAATGAATCCTGGGGTTCAAGGAGTATAGTAATTGGTTATAGTCCTCACAAGGGGGTCGTAATATAAGATAAAGCTAAAAGTACCTATTAGAGTAATCATAAAGTTAATTACTAAAGAGCTATAGAAGTCTATCCTTAGGGAGACCTAAGTCTATACTATATATAAGTCCCAAATAGCCCCTAGTCCTGCTGTTAAGTAATTACCTCTATATATTAGTAATCGCAATTAGTTAGTAAAGCTAACTAATTACTAAGCGCTTCCTACTACACTCTACTAATTATTCCTTATCTTATTACTACATAACTTATACTATAGTTCTTCCCTTCCGTAGGCATCCCTAGTGCTCCCGTGATCCTATAGTATAAATATCCTATCCCAGCCGTCTAACGCCCAAGTAAGTCAACTAACTATTATCCTTATAGAACGGGTCATAATATCAGGTTCCCTCTCCAAAGGTCTTATCCTCAAGACCAAATATAAATAGGTAATTAGTCCCAGGTTAGAGATCTATTAATTATGCATCCTGAGTTTACCTATAATACTAACACTATATCAGGTCGCATTTAAAAATCGAATTTAAATTCTACCTCTACTCTTCATTATCACAACTATATGCTTTATATTACTAAGTTCGGTATTATGATTAATATACCTTATTCATATTATTATTTAATAGGGAAATATTATAAGCTTCTTCCCAGAGGTAAAGTTTATAGCAAATATACTCACTTAGGGCAATTATATAATATAGCAGCTAATATAGTTTGCGCTCATATATATTATTACTATACTTATATTTCTTACTTTACTAACTTATTCTTTAGTTAACTAATTACTAGATAAGGCTACTTATTTGGAGGATACTAAAGTAGCAGAGGAGGAGGTATTACATAAAAAGGCTACTGCCTTACATACTGCGTAGGCTAAGTTAGACAAGTCTATAGCGTAGCTAGATCATTTAAGAAAGCAAAAGAGAATAATATTTCATAAAATTCATAAAGTCACTAAGGAGGAAGTAGTAGTTTCTCCCATACTAGAAGCTTAGTCTATAGGTAGTTTTAATATAGTAGATTTAGATATAGTCTTAGGGGATTACAATCCTAGCACCCCAAACTTCTTATTAGGTAAGGCATCCTAGTTCGCTAGTATCCCTAGTCATATAAATAGGTTAGAGTCTTATAGTTAATCTTATTATAGTAGTCTAACTATTAGTTAAGATCAAATAAGTCAGGCTTTATTTTCATATATTCCCTTTGGTATAGGTGCTATTTATAATTCATTCGTTATTTATTATTTTCAATACGTGCAGAGTTCAATACGTGCAGAGTTCAATACGTGCAGAGTTCAATACGTGCAGAGTTATTCTTACGCATACTTAAGGTTTATAGTTAGTTCCCATAGATTATCCTCATATCCATACCCTTTCTATTTAATAAGGTATTAGGTTTTATTCTTATCTTTAATATAGTTAATAATTTATTTAATTTCATATTCTAGTTTATTTAATTCCATAATAATAAGGTCATTTATTTATAATCCTTATAGTACTAGTTTGAGAAGTAAAACATAAAAAATTAGATAGTACTTCATAATATCCAGTACTACAAGTTTATAGCTAATATCCAATAGCTTTTTATTAATTCAAAATAGTCCAAGTTTTTTATAGTCTAATTTATTGCTTAATCGTCTGGTTTTAATGTGTTATTAAGTGAGGTAGATATTATCTCCCTCCTTGCGAGTTGGTCCCTTAACTCTTTTCTTATTAGTATATTTGCGTATATGTTTGTATATAAATTTGAGGTGTTTAGGAAGTTCCTACTAAATTTCTCAAATTTTCTTAATATCTGCTATAGCTTTGAGTGCTACTAGGCCTTATTATAGTTCTCTATATATAGTAGAGTTAAATCTATAGTTAAAATAGAATAATCATTCTTTTATACTTTCTCCTACTATACTATTATAGGCGAATTAGGCTATTAGTAATAGTAATACCTAATTATTTTATTTATAATTAATATAATAGTATAAGTAGATCTTAAGGATTTAGTTAATTCATTCGGTTTATCTATTAGTCTGTAGATAAAAAGCAGTTAAGAGTTTATAATCAGATCCAAGCTATGAGATCAGGGATCTCTAAAACTTTAAAGTAAATAGTTTATTTCTATCTAATATGATTTCTATTAGCATACTATATTAGCTAATAATAGTTTTCAGAACTATATAACTAAAGTCTTCCACAGTACTCAATTCCATATATAGAATAAAGTAGGCATATTTTATAAGTTAGTCTATAATAACTAAAATACTATTATACTTAGTATTAGTTATTAGTTCTTTTAACT